>CM046437.1:26752485-26922217 GCA_025506505.1 Flaveria sonorensis | reverse complement strand
TGCAAGGGATTTGAAATGCTTCTCAGCAAGCAAACAGCTTCAAATGTGAAGTTTGGAATAGGTTACAATCATACTGCACCACCTACTGATTTTACTTCAAAATCAATAGTAAAATTGAAGGTGAAAGTAATTTCCAAACCACATCATCATGTGATTCATCCTCAAATGATAATACAAAATTAGAGGATGAAGTCAGTGTTAAGATCTCAGCAAATCAATTGCCTGATGGTTTAAATGCTGATAAACACATGAAGCTGAGCAATCAGATGTGTCCCTCAAAGTACTCCAAGTACTGAAGGGAAAGTCATAACATTGAAAAGTATTTCAAATCTGCTGAAATAAAAGGATTAACAACTGCTGAGGAATCATCCTTTTCAGGACGGATAGAGAACAGCTTTAAGTTGTTTACCGATCCTTCAGTACTTAACACAAGTACTGAAAGGAGGAAAGTACTGAAGATCACACCTTCAGTAGTTTCCACTTCAGTAGTTGATCAATCCAAGATGAAGAATAAGCCATGTGAAATATGTGGTAAATTCAATCATCTATCTGATGAATGCTGGTACAAAAGGGTTCCCAAACTCAACAGAGATAAGCTCATTAAAGAAGAGATTAATAAAATGAAAAATGAGTTTGAGACCAAGTTTGTACCACAGTCATCTCAAACTGATAAACCCAAGGCCTCACCAAAATCCAAAAAGAAGGATGGGGTTTATCAGAAAACAGCTGATAGTGTTCCTCATGATAAACATCAGACTAAGTCTGTGAATTTCAAGAAGGAGGAAATGGTGGGTAACAGGAACTCATCAAAAACAAGTAATGATGTGTCAATGAGCTGAAGGCTTTAGCAAACAATCAGACAAAATTGTTATGATGGTTCAGCATTTGTTGGGGAGAGTTAACCAACTAGATGCACCTGTGATCAAACCACTGAAAAGGAAATCCAAGCCCAAATCTAAGAAATCCATTTCAGCACCATCTCCACCTCATCAGCTGTTAATCATGAGAACAAGTTATAGGTTAAATCTGTTGATGAAAACAGACCCAAACCAAAAAGGTTTGGGTCTCTAAAGCTAACTAGTTTCTTATGATAAATGCAGGGTTCTTCAGCATGCCAAAGAAGCATCTGGTATGTATACAGTGAGGGATCTATGCATATGACTGGGAGCAGTTCTCTTCTTAATGAATACTCTCAAGGAAAGAAGGATTTGTCTCATTTGGAAATGATGCAAGGGTTACATCATCGGGAAAGGATTTGTGTCAAATGGAGAAATCAGATTTGATGATGTTAACCATGTGGAGAATCTCAAGTATAATCTACTGAGTGTCAGTCAGATGTGTGATAAAGGGCATGTTGCCACTTTTACAAGCCAGAACTGCCAGATTCTGTCTTCCAAAGTTCTGAGGCTGATTGACAAGGTATTGGATGCACATACTCTCCTGAAGGCCAACAGGATAGGAAGAGTATATGCCTTGGATTTTCAAAGAAGATTGATTTAAAAGGTCATCCTTGCCTGTTCTCCAGGCCTCTCCTCAGGAATCTAAACTGTGGCATAGAAGGCTGGGTCATGTTAATCTCAAAAAACATGACATCAGCTGATCCACAATAGTTAGTGAGAGGTCTACCAATAAAGGAGTTCCACAAGTGATGAAACCTGCACTGCTGTTTAAAAGGAAAAACAACACAAAGTTTCATTCCCTCCTATAGAAGAACCAGAGTCCACTGCCTGCTTGCAATTACTGCACATGGATCTCTTTGGTCCTGTGAGAGTAATGAGCATGGCAAAGAAGAAATATTGTCTGGTAATTATGGATGATTACTCCAGATTGTATGGACCTTCTTCTTGCATTCAAAGGATGAGGTTGCTCAGACATTATTAACTTTGTGTTGTATGTTGAGAAGCAGTATTCCCTATCAGTCAAGTGTATAAGAAGTGATAATGGAACTGAATTTAGAAACCATACACTTGATGATTTCTACCTTCAAAAGGAATCAAGAGGCAGTATAGCATCCCAGGACTCCAGAACAAAATGGAGTAGTGGAGAGAAAGAACAGGACCCTAATTGAAGCTGCAAGGTCCATGTTGGCTGACTCTGGTTTGCCACTGACCTTTTGGGCTGAAGCTGTCAACACAGCATGCTATGTGCAAAATAGAGCTTTAGTGAATCAGAGGTTGATGAAGACTCCTTATGAAGTTCTACATCATTTGGCTCCTCTAATTTCATTCTTCAGAGCATTTGGGTGTCCTTGTTACATTCTCAACACAAAGGATCAACTCCAAAAGTTTGATTCTAAGGTGGATGCAGGGTATTTTGTTGGGTATTCATCCACTTGCAAGGCTTACAGAGTGTTCAACTGCAGAACAAAGATGGTTGAAGAAACCTTGCATGTGATGTTCAATGAATCTCCTAAGGACAAAATCCCACAAAACCCTGTGGAGTTGTTTGATCTGGACATACTGCAATATGTTCCTTATCAGCCTCCAGCTGTTGCAGATCATGTGAATTCATCACCTTCTGCAGCTAGTCATCCATCTGGTGGTACTGATGTTGATGATGATCCCAGTACTCACCTATTCAAGTTTAGTGCTCAACTGCCTGAGTCTACTAAACTTGATGTTCCTGTAGCTTCAGTAGCACCATCTACAACAAATGCTGATGAGATTTCTGAATCCTCTACTTCATTTGACTTGCCATCTAATACTTGGTTTCAAGAATCTGGATCAGCATCTGTTGCTGCTGAGCGTGCTACAAACGCTTGCACAGATCTCATAGTGTACCAAGAGCTGAAGAATCACCCAATGTCTCAAATCATTGGTGATATCAATGGTCTCAACTAGAAGTCAAGTGTCCAACTTCAGCTTCTATGCTCTCTTCATCAGTCAGCAAGAGCCAAAGAACTATCATATTGCATTAAGAGACAATGGATGGGTTGATGCCATGCAGCTTGAGCTTCTTCAGTTCAAAAAGCAGCAAGTGTGGGAACTGGTTCCTCTACCCCCAGGTAAGTGTGCAATAGGCACTAAATGGGTGTTTAGGAATAAAACAGATGAAAATGGGCAAATTGTCAAGAACAAGGCCAGACTGGTTGTCCAGGGGTTTTCACAAGAAGAAGGTATTGATTATGATGAAACCTTTGCCCCTGTAGCCAGACTGGAGGCAATTAGATTGTTCTTAGCCTATGCTGCATTCCACAATCTTAAAGTTTTTCAAATGGATGTCAAAAGTGCATTTTTATATGGTAAAATAATAGAAGAGGTTTATGTGTGTCAACCACCAGGTTTTGAGGATAATAAACATCCTGATTGGGTGTATAAACTTGATAAGGCTCTTTATGGGTTGAAACAAGCTCCTAGAGCCTGGTATGAAACACTGTCAAATTTTCTTCTTCAGAATAATTTCACTAGAGGCTCCATAGATAAAACTTTGTTCATTAAGAAAGTGGGTCAGCATAAGCTCCTTGTTCAAATTTATGTTGATGATATTATTTTTGCATCCTCTGATCCACAGTTGTGTGATGCATTTACAAAGTTGATGCAACAAAAATTCGAAATGAGTGCCATGGGAGAATTACAGTTCTTTCTAGGTTTGCAAATCAAACAAAAGGCTGATGGAACTTTCATTCATCAGTCAAAATACACAAAGAGTCTTTTGGAAAAGTTTGATTTACAAAACTGTAAGCCCTGTTCTACTCCCATGTGCAGCACCACACAACTGGATGCAGATCAGAAAGGTAAAGCTGTTGATGAAACACTTTACAGATGTATGATTGGGTCCTTGATGTACTTAACAGCTTCTAGACCAGATATTATGTTTGCAACTTGTGTTTGTGCTAGATTTCAGGCTGCTCCTAAAGAGTCTCATTTGATTGCAGTCAAGAGGATCTTTAGATATCTGCAAGGTACTCAATCTCTAGGTCTTTGGTATTCCACTGGGCACTCTTGCAAATTAGTTGCTTTTTCTGATAGTGACTATGCAGGGTGTAAATTAACTAGAAAATCAACTTCTGGTGGATGTCAATTCCTAGGAAACTGTTTGGTTTCTTGGCAGAGTAAGAAACAAACATCTGTTGCTACATCCACTGCTGAAGCCGAGTACATTGCTGCTGCAAGTTGTACATCTCAGGTACTCTGGCTTCAGAGTCAATTATTGGATTATGGCATTACAGAGACTAAGACTCCATTACTAATGGATAGTGCTTCAGCTCTTTGTATTGTCAAGAATCCATTCCAGCACTCTAGGACCAAACATATTGAGATCAGACACCATTTTATTAGGAATTGTTTTGAAAAAGGTCTGATTGATCCAAAGTTTGTTCCTAGTGCTGATGAGCTTGCAGACATATTTACTAAGCCTTTGGACAGTTCAACTTTCCAAAACCTAGTGTTAAGGCTTGGTATGCTGCAGCTAGAATAAGTGACAACTACTGATGATCTCAGTCAACAAGTACTGATAAGTTCTTTTATCCTCAGTAGTTTTCATAACTACTGAAGACTAAATTACTTAAAAGTACTGAAGTACTCTATCTGTCGAAAAGAACTGATGTGGTTACAACTACTGATGTAGTTACAACTACTGATGTCAGTATAACAGATAAGTACTGATGACCAATGAAACGTCTGAAAATCAGACAAAAAGTCTGATAAGTGTTGAGGTCAGAATGAAACAGCTGATGAGCTAAGAATTGACGACAACAGCTGATGAGAAACTTTTCTCTTCAGTTGTTTCTACAACTGCTGTTTCACTTCATACAACTGAAGCCAAAACCATGTCTTCAGTAGTTTTACAACTACTGATGACTAACACCAAATCTTCAGTTGTTTACAACACCTGAAGCCAAAACCATGTCTTCAGTAGTTTCACAACTACTGATGACTAATACCAAGTCTTCAGTTGTTACAACTTCTGAAAGTTAAAACCAGGTCTTCAGTTGTTTTCAAACAACTGATGACAGCACCAACACTTTCAGTCGTTTTATATCAGCCTTTTCTTACCCTACATACCTAAACCTACTTTCAAACGTTTCATTAGCCGTTTTATGTCCTTCACTCTCTCAACAATGGCGACCATGAAACTCAAACCCAGACACAACTGTGTTGCCTACCTCTCGAAATCGGCCTTTGGAACAAATTTGATAATGCCATCGATCTTATGGTAGATTCCCAGTACCGAACCGCTTTTCTTCTGAATCCTACCATATACCCCGATTCCCTAAGCCAATTCTGGACCAACGTCTCTGTGCAAACTGGTGAGAATGATAGCCAAATCACTCTCCAGTCGTTGGTTAACCAGAAACAGGTGGTCATCACTCCAGACATCATTCGACAAACCCTAAATCTACATGATGCCACCTGTGTCACAGAATACCCGAAAGGCACAACTGATATGTCTTTCATCAATAACGGGTATGAAGGAGACTTAAGTGCTACCACCATTCTGAAGAAGCACTTCCATGATGCTGAACGTCTTATATTCCACATGGTGAATGTCTGCCTTGCATCAAAAACCTCCTCATGGGATCAGATGTCCTCCCGATGGCAACAGGTATTATACTCTATCTTTGAACGACAAAATCTAAATTTTTCTAGATAGTTTTCATGGAACTAAAGGATCTGGCTTTGAAACCTGTGGCAAACAGATGGATATTATATCCCAGGTTTCTCATGGCCATAATTTTAAATCAGCTAAAATCAGACGGCCTTGTTGGCCTTGGAGTCCCTGCTCCGGCTGTATTGCCTGAAGTATACTCCAGGCACAACTCTGACCCTACACTGAAAGGGGCTGCCCGGCTGCTAAAACCCAAGCAGCGGGAACCCACAGCCTCCACTTCCAGATCCAAAGTCCCCACCAAACCCAACACCAAAAAGCCCAAAAAGGCTACTCAGGGAGATGAGTCCCCTGAGGATGCCCCTGTACCACCAATACAGGAAACACTTACTGGTTCTAACCCCCCAGTAGTGTCAAAGACTCCACCAGCCCTAGCCGCTCAGGCATCCTCTCAACAGGATCCTGATGCAACCATAATTGGGGATACCACAATGTGGAACCTATCTCAATTGAGAAGGTTACCATTGAAGAGCACCAGTCACCCCGGGTGCAATCTGCTTCAAACCTATCTCCAAATGCAACCGCCCCTCAAAGCCCAACCATTATAGTTGCACAAGTGCTGAGTCAGCTGCATTCCTCTCCTCCTCCCCAGAAACCAATTACAATGGGGAGAACCTCAACAGCTGGTGAGGCTGCATCTGGTGAGGCTGCCACTTCTACTGATTCAGCAAATGAACAGGATGCAGTTGGTAACATCTCTAAGACCTCACCAGAGGCAACTGCCGATGAAGGACTCAGTCCTGAGGCAGGAAGTCCCCAGAACCAAGAACAAGGGGCACATGCTACAACTGATCTACACTCAGGGCATGTACATCCTGATTCAATCAGGAGGTCAGGTGATTCAGCAAAGACTGATGATGACCTGGGCTTTTTCTTCGATGTCTTAGCCCATAACACAATCCTTGAGGCTGAGGTGAGCAGACTCAAAGAACTGCTTGCCAAAATGTCTCAGGATCAAAGTCCATCTGCCCCAATAAACCCACAGATGGCACCTTCATCTGAAGGTTCACCAAACACTCAGCCACTACACTCAACTGAGCCACCAGCCACTGCTTTTGGCACCACCTCTCAGGGACAGAACCCCTCTGAGCAGATGGTTGCTACCTTTCAACATTCCTTACCTCTCATCACTCCCATCATCAATGAGATTGTGCATAAAGCCATTGATGAGAGGATCTCCTCAAATCTACAAACACTTGTTGATGATGCTGTGCAAAAGAAGCTTTCTGCCATTCAAACCCCTGAACCCAATGCACCCAAAAAGGGGGAGTCTAAGGCAGTGAAAGAAAGAAAGAGAAAGAGAGTGGAAGATGAGAAACAACAAGAGAAAGAAAAGGAGTTAGAAAAGGAAAAACAGCTGATCACATACAAGAGAAAGAAAAGTGCTGAAACTCAAAAGCCTGATGAAGAGAAATCATTGGAAGATCTGGTTAAAGAAGCTGATGAAGCTCACAGCAGATCAATGGACAGAATAATAGACCAACTCTTCAGACAGGGCTTTGATACAGCTACATTAGACACTGAGATCAGAAGGCTGGAGATTAAAGAGATACAAGAGAGATGGGCCAGTTACAGTGTGATGGAAAGGGAGAGGTTGGAGATAATGATCAGGTTTATTGCAAAATACTTGGGAAGATCATTAATTGAGATTAAATCATGGACCAGAGACAGTATTCTGGCAATAACCACCAGAATCTGTGCTTCTGAAGCATTCAATAAGGGGTTGATTATCGAAGCCTTAGATGAAGCAGGTGCTGGGAAGAGAACTGATATGGCCAAGCTTTCCAAAGCCAAACTTACCACAAAAATGCTAGATCAGCCTTCCCAAACTCCCACTCAAAAACAACCAACCCCACAACTCTCCAAACCAATCCCTAAACCTAAACTTAAACCAACTCAACCCTCAAAACCAACTCCCTTACCCCAAAAACCACCTCAAACCACATCCAATGATGCACCCAGAAGGAGGAGAAGGGTGTTGAGGATGGAAGAAGAAGAAGAAGAAGATAATGAAGAAGACAGTCTGCCAATCTCTGCTGTTCTAAAAATACCTGAGCCCAGAAGTCAACAAATGATCACACCAGACTTTCAGAGGCAAATGGTGAAAGTTAAGATTGAAGAAGAAGAACAGCAGAAACAGCACGATGAGCAACTTTTGAAGATGGTTGACAAAGAGTTTCCTCAGTCATCATCTATACAAGCCATGAAGAAACACGCTCAAAGGCTGTATGCTCTCAGGCATACCTTTCAATATCAAAAGGAGAGAGTAAGGATTTGGCCAGACCCCAGGGTTAGTTCTAGAATTCATAAGAAATCCATACCAAGTAGATACAATGGCCAAGTGAGAAAGACCATAGATGCTGTTATTATGTTGCCATTGTAGTCTCACCCTGGGAGATACTTGAAGACTTCAAGAGAGCCTACAAGTCAAAGATGACCCCTCAAACTCTAATGGAGAACAAAATGGTCAAGAAGGGGTTGTTATACAAGAGGCTTGAAGAGATCAAGAAAAATGAACTCCAGTTGTTATTAGAAGGGACTCACCCAGATGAATTTGCTTACAGAGAGATAACAACTGTTGAGTTGAAAAATGGAAAGACAGTAAAGTACCTATCAGAGTACTATGGCCCAGAGTTCTTCTTCGAAGGAGAAGCAGAAGAACTCACTAAGGAGGAACAAGTTGTTCTCCTTGAGGCCTACGTCAGAGAGTCTTATAGACTCATCAATGGGAAGTAGGTTTCATGGTTGGGATAACAGCTCTGTGTCCAGTTCCCCAAGACAGAGTTCCCTTCCATCCTTTGACATTCACATCTACTGAAACCTGTTCCTTGGCCTGTGCTTATCTGATATCTCTGAAGCTGATCAAGAGAGTATTTCTGCCAAGAATAAGTGGGACCTCAATAAGCTTAAAGGTTTTGGCTGCATTGGTTCAGGGGGAGTTTGTTGGACCAAAAGAACCAATGAGCCTGATCAGAAAAACCTTTAAGTCCCACAGACATTACAACAACTAAAGTAGTCTGCAACAGCTGAAGACATCAACTGATAACAAGGTCTGAAGACAAAGTCTGAAGTTAAAGAACTGAAGACAAAGTCTGAAGACAAAAGCTGAAGACAAAGACTGAAGACCAAGTTTCAGATGTTGTCACAACAGCTGAAGAAGACCTCTTCAGTAGTTGTGATGGTTTCCTTTCAGTAGTTTTAGTTTCATCTTGTACTTAGCATACTCTGAGATGTTCTCAGTTGTTGTGAACATTCTCAGTAGTTTGCTTACTTTCAGTTGTTTGTAATAATTCTGTTAAATGTCACTATCAAGTGACATCAGCAGACGTCACATTCCTTTATATAAGGAATGTTGACCTAATTGTAAGGTGCGAAGCTTAGCGGCGGATATACCGCAGCTTAGCGGCCGATATACCGAAGCATTTGTGCATGAATGATATTATCCCTTTTGCAGAAAACCCTCTTTCTCTATAACCGTGTGCTGTTCCATTGAATATCTATTGGTTCTTGCTATATTTGTCTAATTCTTGTTCTAATTCCGCTGCAATTCAACTCTAATTGATCAAACTTAGATCACTGATCCTGTCATAATAGGTTTACCACAAAAAGAATTCTTCTATACAGACCACTGCATTGCATGTCTGAAAGGAAAATAACATAGAGTGTCTCATAAGTCAAAATTGGTAAACTCTAACAACATACCACTCAAATTGCTTCATATGGACCTTTTTGGCCTTACAAACATATTGAGCATAGGAAAGAAGCAATATTGCCTTGTTGTAGTAGATGATTACTCTAGAATAACCTGGGTTTTCTTTCTATTACACAAGTCAAAAACAGTAGAAATTATCAAATTATTTATCACAAAAATTAAAAATCAATTGGACCTTAAAGTAAAAAATTTATAAAGTGATAATGCTACTGAATTTTAGAATGATATTATTTCTTCTTTTTGGCAGAGAAAGGAATAAGTCATCAATTCAGTATAGCATGGACTCCTTAATAGAATGGAGTTGCTAAATGGAGGAACAGAACATTGATAAAAGCTGCTAGATCTATGCTAGCTGACTCTCTATTGCCCATCTCCTTTTAGGTTGAAGCAATCAACACAACTTACTACATTAAAAATAGAACAATAATAATTAAAGAGCATACCAAAACTCCATATGAATTAATGTTTAAAAGAAAACCTTTCATTGGATATCTTAAAGCATTTGGATGATCTGTATCAATATTAAACACCAGAGAGCATTTATCTAATTTTCCTCCAAAAGCAGATGATGGATTTTTTGTTGGATACTCTGGAAGCTCAAAAGCTTATAGAGTATACAATCCACGACTAAACATAGTGGAAGAAACAACGGATGCTGTTTTTAATGAACATTCTTTCACTAAGAAAGTTATTGGATCAGACTGGTTGTTTAATTTTGACTCACTAACAAAATCATTTGACACATCTTACTTTGATGTTTCAGGTACCAAGGATGACATTAAATATCCAGTGGTTCCTCCACCAACCATTGATGTTCTATTAACTGCTGATCATCTAAAGAGAACAAACATTACTCCTTCCAGTACCACAGTTACAACTCCTCCAGATCAAATGAACACATCAAGAGGAACATCAACAAACACTTCATCATCATCAAATCCAGTGACAAATCAACCACAAGTTGATCCTTAACCAAGCAAACAAACAAGTTCACATCATCTAGACACAGTTGAAGAAGATGATGACTACCATTCACTACCAGATGCCCATCATGATGATGAAATCTTAGATTTCTTTCATGATTCACCACAAACATTCCATGAGACTACACAGCCAGATAATCCCATAATATCAAATACCCTTGCTCACCATCAACACTTGACCAAACAATCACAAATCTTGATTCAACTAACCTTGTCGATTAGATTGAAACCATAAGAGCTCACAAATATCATCCTTTAGAGAATATCATTAGTGATATCAATGTTAGATTGATACATAGTCAATCTAATACAATAAACATTTGCTTGTTTTCCTGCTGTCTACCCCTAACTGTACCCAAAAATATCACAGAAACCCTCAAAGACAACAGTTGGATAGAAGTAATGCAAGAGGAACTACAACAATTTCGGAAGCAAGAAGTATGACAGTTAGTTGACCTCCCAGAAGGTCAATATGCCATTGGCACAAGATGGCTGTTCAAAAACAAAGCAGATGATAGAGGGATTGTCATCAGGAACAAAGTAAGGCTCATTGCCCATGGATACACTCAAGAGGAAGGAATTGATTATGATGATGTCTTTGCTCCTGTAGCTGGACTAGAAGCCATTCGAGTGTTCCTTGCATATGCCTCATCAAAGAACTTCACTGTCTTTTAAATGGATGTGAAATGTGCATTCCTCTATGGAAAGATAGATGAAGAGGTATATGTTGCTCAACAACCAGGGTTTAAAGACCCAGACTTCCCTAACAGAGTCTACAAGTTAGACAAAGCTCTATATGGTTTTTATCAAGCACCTAGGAAGTGGTATGAAACTTTTTTCAAATTTCTACTACAAAAGGGTTATACCAGAGGGAAGATTGATTAGAGATTGTTCTTAAAGAGAAAAGGACTTATTAGTTGTACAAGTCGATGTTGATGACATCATATTTGGCTCCACCAACATACAACTTTGCAGAGAGTTTGAGTCTTTTATGCAATCAAAATTCCAAATAAGATCAATAGGAGAACTCACCTTCTTCCTTGGTCTTCAAGTTCAACAATCTCCTGAAGAAATTTTTATCAATCAAAGCAAGTATGTGAATCAGATCTTGAAGAAATACAACATGACTGATTGCATATCAAGCAAAACACCATTTTGCAACTAGATTGAAGTTTGGCCCCGATCCAGAAAGAACATAAGTTGATTAGAAGCTCTACAAATCCATGATAGGATCACTGATATACCTAACTGTAAGGAGACCAGATATCATGTATGCAGTTTGCATGTGTGCCAGATACCAAGCAGATCCAAAAGAATCACACATAAATGTTTTAAAGAGAATTTTTAGATACTTACAGGCTAACCAGCACTTGGCCTATGGTATCCTAAAGATGGTGATTATGGTGGATGCAAAAACAACATAAAATCCACAACAGGAGGATGTCAGTTTCTTGGATCAAGATTGATCTCCTAGCAGTGCAAGAAACAAACAAATGTGTCTGTGTTAACAGATGAGGTAGAATATATAGCTACTTCTGCATGCTGTTCTCTAGTGCTTTGTATTCAAAACCAAATGCTTGATTATGGCTTTAATTTTCTTAAACCACCGATACTTATAGACAATTCTGCTGCCATGTTCATCACTAACAATGTCGTTCAACATTTAAAAACAAAGCATATAGATATCATATATCACTTTCTGAGAGATTACTTAAAAAAAGGTCTAATAATGTTGATCAAGGTCCACACCAACAATCAATTGGCTAACCTATTTACAAAACCATTTGATTCAACATGATTTGAATTTCTGGTTCAATCACTTGGTATGATCAACTATGAACCAAAAAAGTAATGTGTTCAAAACATTAATCTCATACAAGCTTGATTTGTTAATGTCTAAGTTTAACATCAAACATACATCTTTTCAAAATCAAGATATCAAACAACCGTTCATGTTTTCAATTAAAAACCAAATTGAATCACACATGATCACTCATGAGAAATGATAGTAGACTAGATTACTTCTTCACTTGAGTCAATTTCCACTAAAAAAGACTAACAATACTTTGTTTATGTGCGGATAGGCTCAGCATGAGACACCTAACATCACATACAACAGTGAAGAACTAAATTATCATGATTATGTGGTAAACAACACCCATCTGGGTTTATGGTGAGTATTGGTCTATCCAATATAGATTGCTTGTAAAGTAACTCATATACACCAAGTGAAACAGTTTATAAATTGCTCAATCATACAAGTGTCTCCTTTGTTATGATTTTCATAGACCTAGAGTACACTAAGGCATTCTTTATTATGCTAAGCACAGACCTGAATGACCTACATTATGATCCAAAAAGTTTCCTAATGAGGAACACATCCATCTTGGATGAACAATCAATAAAGTCTTATAGACTACATTCTTTGTGAATGAATCAAAAGAATTCCAAAGAGGATCACCTTCCAAAGTGAAGTGCAAAAGAATCCCAATATGGATCAACGAATAAGGATCAAATTAAGCATTTATACTCCTAAGTAGCTAGGACATAAGTATTGAAAGTGCTTTCTGGCATATCTTGAGGAAGATTGATCTTAACATACAATCAGGTGTGGGGTACATATAAATCAATTAAACACTCAAAACATGATAATCACTCACTGTTTCAATCAATCATTACTACCATACGTGAGTTTAAATGGATCACATTATCTACAATTAACATTGTATTAGTCTATTTCTATTCTCAAATCATCAAATCAACTCAATGAGGATTTAAGACTAGTATGATCACATGTCATGTGCAAATGATTCATGTCCAAGCATGAAAATCATTCATTTCTTAGTTAGATAACATGTTATCTTTCTACAAGTTTATCATGCAAACAATCAAATTGGACTTTGATACTTTCCATAAAATAATTTCAAATTTTTGACATTTTATAAAAGTTTTTTTTATAAATATGTAAAAATTTAGGGGGAGAAATATGAACATGGAAATATCAAAGGCAGTAGAATATGTGCATCATCATACATACATTCTTAAAATTTTGAAATATTAAAATTTGAGGATTTTAAAATTTTGAGTTTATAAATAAAGAAAAACAGAAAGTCAAGCAAGCACTCAAAAACAACAGTTTGACACAAATATATGCATAACATTGCTTGTGAATGATATTTTATCATCCATATATTAATCATGTTAAAAGTTATAAAATTTTAACAAACATTTAAATTTTGAAACATTTCAAAATTTTAACAAATCTCTACAACGTATGTACTAATTTACATAGCTGATGAGCAAAATTTTCAAAACAAACAATAAGTTTTTAAAATTTGTCAACTGTAGTCACAACGGACATACAAACATACATCTGTTGTAGATACAGTTAACCAATAAACATGCAAAATACATTAAGTATTTATACCGTACAATCAAACATGAATGCGCAATGCATTATTCAACATACATGTATTCACAACGCATGATGTTTGTAAAGCATCTGCAAAGAATACAGTTTGTTTTCACAGTGCATGACTAACCATGGTCATCCTTTGTTGAAACAGTTTAAGTGTATACAACGTATGCACATAGGTAATCATACGCTGTACACTATTACACAATCACACAAAGTGTTCACAGCGCATGACAATAAGTCATCCAGTGTGAATATCTAATAAACAATCAAAGTGTACACAGCGCATGACAAATTTGTCATCCGCTGTGAACAATCAAATAATTAATGAAAGTATACACAGCGCATGAACAAATCTTAAACTGTTTTGTGAACAGTGATCAAACACATAGCATATGACTTTTAGTCATCAGTTGCGAATTTTCATTTCACACAAGTGTGAACAGCGTATGTCCAAAGGGTCATCCGTTGTGAACGCAGAACAACATTCAAGGGTCCACAGCGTACAACTTATAACATTATACAGCAGACGCACTGTTCATACAGGACTTAAAATTAAATTTAAAGTTTAAACTGTTTACATAGCGCACATACACACTGTATATACAGGAGACGCTCATTTTGTCTGTTGTATAAATAGATCAACACTTGTTATTTTTTCATTCATCACGAGTGTGCGAGGTAAATTCAAATTTCTAAAACGTTGCTATAGTGCGATAAACCCTGATCATTCAAAACTCTATTTTTGGTTGATTTCATCACTAACATTCATTCGAATAGGTATAGTTGTTAATCATTAACAATCACCAAAACACACAATTGCTCTTTTTTGATTTGAACTTTGTAAACCTTGAAGTAGCATACTAAAACTATTTGTTGGATCATATAAGGCTGGTGCAACCAAAACAACACTTAGAACAATTTTGTGCACAAACTGAAGAAGTCTTCTAAAGACAAAACTACTCTTCTACAGCTATGTCAAAGATCTCTCGAAGCATTATGTCTGAAGAGCTTCCGGAGGAAAACTAAGTCTTCTGAGATTAAGTAGTTTTCTTTCCGAAGTATATGAAGAACTTCCGAAGGATAGATCAAAGTCTTCCGAAGACGAAGCAGTTCTCCTTCCGAAGTATTCACACTTAGAAGATCCAAGATAAAGTCTTCTGAAGAACAAAGTCATAAAGGCCTGTAGAAGATTCGAAAGAAGTTGTTTCTTCCGAAGTATAAATGGCCTCGGAAGAACTTATTCTTCCGATGCCATCTTATTCTTCTGAAGCCATTTAGCTTCGGAAGAATCAACTATGAACCAGTGGACAAAAGTATGGTCTGTCTGACAGACTCTGATACACTGCATGGTTCTTTTCCTAACCCATGTAGTTGACCATACTTTAATCCACTGTTCACCTTTTCAACTTAGTATAGATACCATTCTTAGTTGGTGCCAAAAGGTAAGTCATGGACCTGTCATGACTACCTTATCTAGGATATTATTTTATCTTAGATACTTTACTTCTAGCAATGTAGTATTTGTCTAGTAGTAGATTCCAGCTGGTTTTTCAAGTATAACCGGCTGTAGATAGTAGTATATATAGTTTCTCATTGTAACTTATGTAGTATGAGCTTAAGAGTCTTGTAAGACTGAGTTGAGAAGTAATATATACAAGTATCTTAAAAACCATTCTCTTGTTTATTAACTTCGTATATTATTATCAACTTTAGTTTGAGATTCGGTGTTTCATCAATCAAGTGAGACTTAGTGAGTTCTGTGTTTAGAGTCAAAACCAATCCTGCAATTGGTATCAGAGCTTCAGGATCTTGATTGTGAGATCTAACCATCCTAAATCACCCTTGTTTCTTCATACTCACTCACCCACCTTACTTTAATGGATCTTAACCAGAAATTTTCTGAGTTCGAAATGGGAACCATGACCAAGGCTCCTATCATCACTCCTGATGATTTTGGAACTTAGTGTAAACGTATTGAAGGGTTCATCAAGTACCAAGATAGCCGCATGTGGAAATCTGTCACCCATGGTCCTTACGTTCCTAAGGTAGTAGCCCCAGCGGGTAATGGTGTCATGACTGAAAAGGCCATTAAAGACTACTCTGATGAAGACTTCAAGAAAATAGATGTTGACTGCAAAGCAATGATTGCTCTGCTAAAAGCCATACCAAACTCCATAATGGTTGGCTTTCAGCAATGCGAGTCAGCCAAAGAACTCTTTGATGCTTTGAAGCTGATGTAATCTAGTTCCACTGAATCCAAGGAGTCCAAGAAGGATGTACCGAAGCAGAAGTTTGAAAACTTCACATATATCATTGGTGAGACCTTGAGCCAACAATACTTCATGTACATGAACTTGATCACCTCTCTTCAGTCTATGGGAGTGGATCTTCAGAAGAGAGACATTGTAAGAAAATTCATGAGTGCACTTCCTCATGAATGGGCTTTCTATTGTGTTTCTATCAAGAGAACTGAGAATCTTAACACTCTTACCATGACTAAACTATACGGAATCCTTGATGGATACCGTATGGAAATGGAGACTCAGAAAAGCCAACAGATGAACTGACCCTTAAATCCTGCTGTCAGCAATGCTCTACATGTTACTGAAGGATCAAGACAACCTTAGTTGTACCTGAACTATTCCTAACAGCCATCATCTTCCTCTAGGCCATACATCACTTTCCCTGAGATGCCCAGGTCTCAACAGGCTCAACACACTCCTTTTCAGGATAATTATGCCTTTGTCTCAGGAAGTGAACACTCTGG
The DNA here is from genome assembly GCA_025506505.1 of Flaveria sonorensis. Taxonomy (NCBI): domain Eukaryota; kingdom Viridiplantae; phylum Streptophyta; class Magnoliopsida; order Asterales; family Asteraceae; genus Flaveria; species Flaveria sonorensis. The sequence continues at coordinate 26,905,730 of CM046437.1, read as the reverse complement.
AGATTTTCAATTCTGCTTTGATGATCTAGAGTGCTTTAGCCCAGATGACATTGAGTACATGGACATTGTCCAACAGATGGCTCTCCTGACCTACATAGCAAAGAAGTTCTTCAAAAGAACAGGAAGGTAGTTCCCTTAGAATCCAACCAACAGTAAATTTGGATTTGATAAAAGCAAAGCCAAGTGTTACAACTGTAACCATCTTGGTCACTTTGCTAGGGAATGCAAAGCTCCAAGATCTAATCCTGGAGCAACTCAAGCCTCCCAACATCCTACCACCTCAAGGGCTACACCAAAACCTACTGAGCAGCAAACTACGGCTGTTGCTCAAGAAGTTGACTGGAGCTTCATGGTGCAAGATGTCACTCCTGCTCAACCACTCATGGCTAGAATTGAAGACAGCAAGGTATGTGAAAACCTCTGTACTCCAGCTTGTATTGCTAAGGTTAAACTTTATCAGGATTAGAACAGGGAAATTAAATCCGATATTGAGTCCTTAAACATCCTAAAATCTGATTTCAAGAAAGCAGAATCTGACTATAAACTCAAAATTGAAGAGTTAGAGAAAATTGTTTCCTCTTTAAAACATGAACATACAAACTACAGGACATAAATAAAGGATATAATTTCTAAGTTAACTGAGGCTCAAGCCCAGCTAGTAATAGCTGAGGCTAAAGCAAAGAAGTATGCTATTGACGAGCATAACTTCAACACCATCATTGCATCATCCTCCCACTCAAAGGTGTGTTATCAAAACAAAAGTGGGTTGGGAACCAATGAAATTGCTCCACCACACTCTTATGTGTCTATTAGACAGCCAAGATGTGGCACTCATGAGCAAGAGGTTCCAACTACTGACCCACTACCCAATGAGCAAAAGAATGATGCAACTATGGTGACCACCACAGGGAAGAACAAGGTAGAAAACGTCATTCCCACCGCTGATGTCCTAACCTTTACCACCAAAGAGAGAAAGAACAAAATCAAGGCAGTAAAGAAAACTGCCAAGAAGGTGACTGAGTCTAGGATGAAGATAGATCCCAGACAAAAGGGTGTATTCATTTCAACCGGGTTCCAAGTAGTTGGAAACTCTAATCCAGGAAAGGAATGTAGTACCAGTATTCCTATACAACTGAAGGATCAGGAGTTAAAAGGGAAAGCTGTTGAAGAAAAGGAGTGCAAGAACCAACAGCCCTCACTCCCCATCAAGAGTAACATTGAGTGCATAATCTATGGTCTGCATAACCACATGGCTAAAGATTGTTACTACAATCCTGTAAGCACACATTATGCAACCAATGTTAAAAGAGAAGGAGTCAAGGAAGGTTTCACATTTGGACCTTATCACATGGTCCAAGTGAAAAGGAAAGGAAAGCTTGTTTCTGAAGCTAAGTTGGTTTCGGAAGAAAATCATTCTTCCGAAGAAAAAATAGCTTCGAAAGACAAGCCAAAGAACAAACAAAGGAACAAAAGGAATCCTTTGAAATCTTCTAAAAATAAAGTAGTCTTAAAAGAAGGTCATGCTGCTCAATCCTCTTCAGGATCATCTACACTGGTCAACCATAGGATGGTATGGAAGAACAAAACAGATGTTGTAGCCAGTACCTCTTCCTCACAAACACAAATTGAACCCACTTGCCTATACTTTGGTTTAATTAAATCATCTACATTGGAAGAACCCAAGACCAACAAGGCTTGGGTTTCCAATAGTAACTAATCATCTCACTTTATGTGCAGGGACATCCACATGACAAGAATGGAAATATATGGATTGTGGACAGCGGATGCTCCAGGCACATGACAGGGAACAGATCTCTTCTTTAACAATTTAAACATTTTGGTGGAGGTCCTGTTCAGTTTGGAGGTGAAGCCGGAGTATACATTTCTGGTAGAGGTAGTGTATCAAATGGTAAGTTAAAAGTTGACAAGTAAACTTTGTCAGACAGCTTGAACACAATTTGTTAAGTGTTTCTCAATTCTGTGACTAAAAGCACCAAATGCTTTTCACAGAACATGAGTGCATTACTCTCAAACCCGGGATGACAATTCCTCAGGAATTGGTGCTTCTTAGAACTCCCATGAGAGGGGATATATACAAGCTGGACATGAACAATGCTTCCCCACTGGGTGAAGTATCATGCTTTCTTTCTAAGGCCATTGGTGATGAGTCAACTCTTTGGAATAAAAGAAGGTACCATGTTAATTTTAAAACCATGAACAATTTAGTTAAAAATAATTTGGTACATGGTGTGCCTAAAAAGGAGTTTTTCTGTAAAGACAACTGTATTGCTTGCCTAAAAGGAAAAAAACACAAGGTCACTCACAAATCCAAAGAAGTTAACTCTATCACCACTCCATTACACTTATTACACATAGATCTTTTTGGTCCCCACATGTATAATGAGCATTGGAAGGAAATCATACTGCCTTGTGATTATTTATGATTTTACAAGATTCACTTGGGTATTCTTTTTAAGAACTAAATATGAAACAGCTGAAACTTTAAAATATTTTATTCTTAAAATTGAAAATCAAAAGGATCACAAGGTGAAAATCATTAGAAGTGATCAAGGAACTGAGTTTAAGAATCAAGTTCTTGACTCATTCTGTAACTCAAAAGGGATTGCCAGACAATATAGTGCTCCTAGAACTCCTCAACAAAATGGTGTTGCTGAGAGGAGAAATAGGACAGTTATTGAGGCTGCAAGAACAATGTTAGTTGATTCAAAGTTGCCTCTAACTTTCTGGGCAGAGGCAGTCAGCACTGCATGTTATGTGCAAAATAGAGTTCTTATTGTTAAGCCTCATCGGAAGACCCCTTATGAGTTATGGAACAAGAGGCCACCATTCATTGGCTTTCTTAGGTCCTTTGATAGCAGGTGTACCATACACAACACAAAGGACAGTTTAGCAAAATTTGCTGAAAAGTCGGATGATGCTATCTTTGTTGGATATTCCTCCACCTCTATTGCTTATAGAGTGTATAATATCAAAACTCAACAGTTTGAGAAATCATCCAACATTGTTGTTAATGAGCACACTCCTTGTGTTAGAGGGAATGGACCTGAATACTTTTTTGATTTAGAATTGTTTACAAACTATTCTAAACCATCTTGTGAGAATGTTTCAGTTAGAACAGGAACTCAAAGTGACCCATACGAAGATTAACTGTTTGAGCTACCCAGACCTATTTCCAGTTCTCCAAGAAGAAATGAAGAACAAGCTCCTACTGCTGAAAGTCCTAAAAGCATGATTATCTCAGGAAACAAAGGAGCTTCAACAAATTGTCAACTCACTGAGCCTCATAACCCAGAAGTTGACAATTCAAGCACTCAACACCAAGCTGATGAAGACAATGACATGGAGGAATAGGCAACTGTTGATGCTGCTTCATAGCATACTAACATTAATGATGTCACTTATTCATTCAATCAGTCCTCATTGAATTAATGTGAGACATAAGCTGGAGAAGGTGTGCGAAGTTCTGAGCAAAACTTCTCAAACCTAGACCTATCTATGCAAATAGATATGATTCCTAGGCTTAGGATACACAATACTCATCCACCTGAAAACATCATTGGGGATGTATCAGAAGGTGTGAGAACAAGAAATCAGACCCACAATGGGAATGTATGCTTGTACTCATGCTTTCTCTCTCAAATGGAAGCAAATAAGGTGGAAGAAGCCCTCAAGGACAACAATTGGATTAAAGCTATGCAAGAGGAATTGCTTCAATTCAAGAGGCAAAAGGTATGGAATCTATGTCTTTTGCCACCTGGTCAAGTCCTTATTGGCACCAAGTGGGTGTTCAAAAAAAAGAGATGATAGAGGTTTGATCATCAAGAACAAAGCACGACTTGTTGTTCAAGGATACACACAGGAAGTAGGCATAGATTACACTGATGTATTTGCACCTGTTACAAGACTTGAAGCTGTGCGAATCTTCCTTGCTTTTGCGGCCTCGAAGAACTTCAAAGTCTATCAACTTGATGTCAAATGTGTATTTTTGTATGGAAAAATAGATAGAGAAGTCTATGTGTGTTAGCCACCTGGATTTGAAGACTCACAGCATCCCAACTATGTGTGCAAACTGGATAAAGCTCTTTATGGGCTGCATCAAGCACCTAGGCTGTGGTATGAGACTTTGTCTCAGTTTCTCCTAAAAAACAGCTACACCAGAGGCACCATAGATAAGACATTATTCATAAAGAAATTTAGGAAGGACATGCTACTTGTTCAAGTCTATGTCGATGACATCATATTTGGTTCCTCAAATGAGCAAATGTGCAAAGACTTTGAAAGCATCATGAGAAAGAAATTTAAGATGAGCTCCATGGGAAAGATGGATTTCTTTCTTGGGATTCAAGTGAAGCAGATGGAAGAAGGATTCTTTATAATCAGTCTAAGTATGTCAAGGACATCTTAGAAAGATTTCAGATGAAAGATTGTAAGATAGCCAAGACACTTATACCCAGAAATCACAATTTATGTCCTGATTCCGAGGGGGAGGATACTGATCAGCATCAGTACAGGACAATTATTCGATCTCTGATGTATCTCACAGCTAGTAGACCTAATATCATGTTTGCAACTTGCATCTGTGCAAGATATCAGGCTGCTCCCAAGGTGTCTCACGTAATTGCTGTCAAAAGGATTCATAGATACCTCAAAGGAGCTCCCAAACTGGGTTTCTGGTATCCTAAGAATAAGGATTTCAATCTCTATGGGTACTCTGACAGTGATTATGGTAGTTGTAACATTAACAAGAAATCCACATCAGGAGGATGTCAATTTCTTGGTGGAAGGATTATTTCCTGGCAATACAAGAAGCAATCATGTGTCTCTACATCAACTACTAAAGCTGAATACATTGCTGCTGCGAGCTGCTGTGCTCAACTGCTGTGGATTCAAAATCAGATGTTAGACTATGGATTCAACTTCATGAATACTCCTAACCACATAAACACGAGTGCTATTTCCATTACAGAAAATCCATTAAAGCACTCCAAGACAAAGCACATTGACATCAGGTATCATTTCATTTGAGATATTCATGAGAAACACTTGATTAAACTAGTAAAAGTTAATTCAAATGAACAATATGCTGACTTGTTCACCAAAGCCTTTGATGAACAAAGATTTAAATACTTAATCACAACTATTGGGATGATTAACCTTGACAAATTTATTTTTATAAAAAAAAACCTTTTAAAATGTGTCTTGTTTATGTTGTCTAATTACAATCTAAGCCCTGTTATTAAAGTTTTTCTTCTAGGTAGAAATTCTTTCGAAAAGAAATTTACTCTCGGAAGAGATCTTTATATCTTCCGAAGGTAAATTCCTTCACTTTAGTACTCTCTTCCGAAGAATTTTTACCCTCGGAAGCAAATTTGATCATAGATCAAGTTTACTTCCAAAGGCTATTAACTTACTCTCGGAAGAAGTCTTTTCTCCAGAAGTAACTTTTCCTTCAGAAGAAAACTTTACTGTGTAACAGAAACCTTTGGGCCCCACTGTCTAAAGATTAAGATCTTTTCGGAATATTTTAAATTATCTATCTTGCCGCCGTACTCAAGTACACTCCCAAACTGTCTTTTCACCTTATCGGCATGGTCTTTTACCCCCTATTTAAAACTTTCGACTCTCTTTCTTTACCCTTTTTACCACCATTAAAACCTAATACTCCTATTATCATCTTCACTCTCTCTCAAAATTCCTTCAATCCAATCATACTTTCTTACAATGGCTCTCAATCCTCAACATAACCAAGTTGCCATCCTTGACTCTTCTAAGGATGCTGACTTTGCCCCCATCATCAATTTTCTGTTTCACTCCACATACTTTACCGCCCTCACCGTAAACCCCACCATATACTCTAACCATATGGACGAATTTTGGGCAAACGTTGTGAAACTCTGAATGATGAAAGGGTCATCAGGTCGAGAATCAGCGGACAAGAGATCATCATTTCTGAATCTACCATCAGGGATCATCTGGAGCTTCATGATGAAGGCGCCCCGACTGAATTCCCCAAATCTGAGCTAGCAAACACATATACTCAGATGGGATATGGTAGTGATGTGCCCTAGTCCACTGTCTACAAGTTTAATTTCTCTTACAAATGGAAATTCTTGTTGCACATGGTTCTACACTGCCTATCTAACAAATCAGGGGGTTGGGATCAAATCCCATATGATCTGGGATGCCTAGTACATGGAATGGTAAAAGGCCTCTGCTTCAACTATTCAAGGTTTGTGCTGAACAATTTGCGAGGAAATCTTACCCGGGATTCATTTTTCATGTATCCCCGGTTCATTCAGTATATCATAAACTGTGAGCTGGACCAGAGTAGACTACAACATGAACACACTCTCATGGTCCCACACATGAGGCCGGGCATCTTCAAGACCTTGAAGAAGGTGTCCACCAATTTCACGGGGAGATTCACTGATCTTCTCCCAGATATGCTTGAGCCAATGGCTCCTGGTGACATCCCTGCATGCCCAGCAGGCGATGAACCCACACCAGACCTCCCCACTCAAATGCCAACTACTTCTTCCTACCCAATTAAATTTACATAAACCACACGCCCCATGCAAACCCTGGTCAATCAAATCTGATTGATCAGGTCCCCACTGTTCACACCAAAAAGGCTCGAGTGGAACTCAGGGCTCCCACTCAGCCAGAGGTCACACCTTCCCCCACCATCGACCTCAATATCAGTGTTGAGTCTCCTCAGTCTCAACCTGATAAGCCCAAAACCCAAGCTATTAGCTCTCAGGGTGAGTCCCAACACTCCCCTGAGCAACCAAAAAGGGACAGCCACATCATTGGCACATCTGCTATTGCGGAAGAGCTATTAGGAGCTGACCAAGGTCCCGGGTCATTAAAATTAACCTCTCTATTCTTCATTGACCCTTTAATCCAACCTGATGAGGATATTATGTTCTTTCAGGGCCATGATGTTGATCTACAATACCTCTCTCAAGATCAACTGAGCCCTATGGAACCTCTAATATGTAGCCAACATCAGTTCAGCCAAACTAAGGTGAGTCCAATTGGTGTGGAGGTGACTCATGTAGGCTCAGCCGCCACTACTGAGAGTGTCTCACTGGCCTCTCAGGAAAGTGGTGACATCAGTGAGACTGAGTCTACCGCAACCTTGCCAATTGATGTTTCTGAAAAGGACATCAGTAGGGAAGGGTATCCAGGGCGTCGAGAAACCATAAATGGTGGTGATGATGAACATGCCAGGCATGTTATCTCATCTCCCTATGATTCTTCAAAAGAAGATGAGGGTAGACTACAACTTATTATCGAAGACCTGCTTTCTAAAGTCTCAAACCTTGAATCAAAGTTTAAGACTTTAGAGGACAGGTCTGCCACTCAGCAACTTAAGATTGAATATCTCAAGGCTAAACTAGATAAGACACAAATTGAGAGGTCTGTCAGGCACGTACCTATTCAGGTTTCTTTAAGTTCTTCCTCCAGCTCATCTACTTCTCAAGATGATGCTACCAAAAGGGGGGAGAATGTACAGAAACAACATCATGAGGAACCCACTTACCCTATAGCAACAACCTCTCCTGATGCCTTATCTATCTTTTACCCCTAACAACATCACCCTACAACAGTCTTCCCTCAAGCAGCTCCCATTACCTTTCAAGTGGACCAAAGGATGCTCATAGATCTTAATAGGTTTCTAACCAAAATTCTGTTGAGCTCCTCCATTGAACAACCCTCCCTTGATCTAGCTATTGCCTACTTTGGAGCTGAAGAGCATCAAAGGCTGAATGCGCCACCTACCTCTAAGCAGGAAGTTGGTCAACCTAAGGTCTCTACTGAACCCAAGATTAACTTCGAAGGGGATGTAAAGACTGATGGCCCAGCAACTGATTTGGATGGGACAGGTGATGCAATTCCAGTTACTTCCGAGGAAGAAATCCAAGCTGCCGAAGGAATAATTGAACTGTCTTCATTATCCAGTGATCTGTTCATCACAGAGGCAATCCTTGAACTAGCCTTTGAGATTAATAGTGAGGACTTCCTTACAACCCCTCTCTTACAAGAACCACCACTTCAAACACCCTCACTCCAACCTGAATCTTCTGAACCTGAGTTCCCAAAGGTTGAATCATCCTCTGATCCTAAGGGGAAGAGAAAGCTTACTGCTGAGGAGCTACTAGAAGAGGAAAGATTGGAGAAACTAAAGAAGAAAGGTAGACTTGATACTGGAAAGTTGTTGGCTGCTAGTAGCAAAGCAGCAACAGCCACCCAAGCAAGTCTCAACAATAAAAGGAGGGTGGAAATCATTGATAGGCTCATCAGCCTGGGAGTAGCCAATGAAGAAACTCTTCTACTCCCAACTGATGAGCTTGTGAAACTAGAAAAGGCAACCTTGCTGAACAAAGGAAAGGAAGAAGCAGCAAGGTTGGCCAAAGAGGAGGAGAGAAGGAAAAAAGAAAGAAGAAGCCATGGAAAGGGAGAGGATGGAGAGAATAGCCTTTCTCTACAATAGAGGCTATTCTCAAGAGGAGCTGGCACCTCACCAAAATGAAATGATCTTGTTTCTCTTTCACAAAGAACAAGATCTAATCAACAAGGAGAGGAAGAAGGCTGTTAGGGAGAAGTTGAGAGAAAAGAGAAAGAAAGAGGTAGAGGGAGAACTTACAGCTGCCAAAAAGGATGGAGACAAGGATTGGATGAAATCCTATCTCCGAGCTCATGGCTTCTCCGGCAGGCAAGTGGGTCCCATGTCGATCAACACCCTACAACGACATTAAAGCTGACATTCGCATAGGAAGAAGGCAGGAGGTTACTCAACCTCCTAGTGTTTAGAGGATGGCACCCAAACCAACACCAAAACCAACACCCAAACCACTACCCAAAACACAACCTACACCATCTCCCTTCCCCATCAAAACAGAACCTTTCACCCCTGAACCTTCTCCATCAACCTTACCTATACCATCACCCACTACATCCCACCAACCACCACCACCACCTATCCTACGACCCAAAACACAACCAAGAACCCACTCAAAAACCAAACCATCCTCTGATCCATCAATACCCCTGACCTTGGAAGAATTCAAAGAGATAAAGAAGCTCACAAATTGCACAACACTGAGCGACATCTCTTGTGAGGAAGAGTCCATCCAGCTAACTTTCATTGATGGCTCTTCCAGTTCCCTCATAAGAGATGCATTCCTTGATCTTCCTAGAGGAACACTAGACCAAGCTCTTTAACTTCTTGCAACAAATTTAGATACCCTCAATGAAATAGAGAAGAAGTTAAGAAGAATGCTGGTGACTCTGCTGGACACTAGGAAAGGGGACAAACTACCAACAAAACCCCTCTATCCTAGAATGCAAATTGTCCAGTGGAGGTTCGATGAAGATTCCCACAGCTTTGCTGTGGAAAGGGAGAATGATGAAGTTACCAGGGCTGACACTTCATCTCCGCTACATTCCAGCAGATTTGACATTGCTGAGTTAGCAGAGAAGCCATTCTCCAATCCCTCCAACTCTGAGATAGCTGCTCACATCAGAAATCATTTAAGCAGCCTTCATCTAGTTGAGCTCACAAAGAAGGCCAAGATTGAAGAAGAGTTGAAAAGGAGAGCACATGATGTTGAAGAAGGCACAACCACAAAAGGGAAAACCTTTCTACAGATGGTTGAAGGCTCCACTTCAGATCCTATAGTTAGATGGGAATATGACTACCTTTCCCATCAACTAACTCTCTTCAGAGGGATGCAGCAAAGAGTACATGTCATTCAGAGCAATCGGCTAGATTTATTATCTAAAAATGACCTGTACAAACTCCTCACCACCACATCAGGGAAAAAAAGAGACAAATAGATATATGCTTTCCCTGGTGTTGAAGGCCTTAAAGAGTAAGAGGAAGTGAAGTTTTGGTAGCAACAACCTAGGGGGAGTTTGTTGGATCGTATAAGGCTGGTGCAACCAAAACAACACTTAGAAAAATTTTGTGTACAAATTGAAGAAGTCTTTCGAAGACAAAACTACTCTTTTGTAGCTATGTCAAAGATCTTCCGAAGCATTATGTTTGAAGAGCTTCCGGAGGAAAACTAAGTCTTCCGAGACTAAGTAGTTTTCCTTCCGAAGTATATGAAGAACTTCCGAAGGATAGAACAAAGTCTTCCGAAGACCAAGCAGTTCTCCTTCCGAAGTATTCACACTTAGAAGATCCAAGATAAAGTCTTCCGAAGAACAAAGTCATAAAGACCTGTAGAAGATTCGGAAGAAGTTGTTTCTTTCGAAGTATAAATGGCCTCGGAAGAACTTATTCTTTCGAAGCCATTTAGCTTCAGAAGAATCAACTATGAACCAGTGGAAAAAAGTATGGTCTGTCTAACAGACTTGATACACTGCATGGTGCTTTTCCTAACCCATGTAGTTGACCATACTTTAATCCATTGTTCACATTTTCAACTTAGTATAGATACCATTCTTAGTTGGTGCCAAAAGGTAAGTCATGGACCTGTCATGACTACCTTATCTAGGATATTATTTTCTCTTAGATACTTTACTTCTAGCAATGTAGTATTTGTCTAGTAGTAGATTCCAGCTGGTTTTCCAAGTATAACCGGCTGTAGATAGTAGTATATATAGTTTCTCATTGTAACTTATGTAGTATGAGCTTAAGAGTCTTGTAATACTGAGTTGAGAAGTAATATATACAAGTATCTTGAAAACCATTCTCTTGTTCATTAACTTCGTATATTATTATCAACTTTAGTTTGAGATTTTGTGTTTCATCAACCAAGTGAGACTTAGTGAGTTCTGTGTTTAGAGTCAAAACTGATCCTGCATTATTTGATGTTGTTAGTGAAATCATTCATTGTATACATGTTTAACATTCATTGTCGAATGTATTAGACCTTTTTATGTGATGAATTTTGATTAAGTGTTCATCGGGTTCATGAACAGTCACTGTGTTCATGTCAAAATCATTCAAAAATGGTCGTTGATCTTTGAAAAACTTGAAAATGACTTGAAATGTGTTATAACTTGGTAAACATGTTCAAGAGTCAGTTACAAACATGTAAAGACAGTTAATTTGTCATGATAATAAACATAACAAAATTAAATGCATATACATTCAGTATGCATTAAATGATCTGTTTTGACTTTAAAAGTCAAACTGAAATCCATTGATGAAGTGGTTATGAGACATAATCAATGTATTATATGAACAAAATAACTTATTGTTATGAATCAAACATGATCCAAATAAATTTGGATCAAAACAACTTGAAATCAACAAGATTTGCAAGATCGAAATTAATCAAATTTGACTTTTTAATGGCTAAACTGCTCAAATTGGCAATTATAAAGCAACAACACTTAGACATAATCAATGGGTTCGACACATGATTGATCATTACATAACAATTGCAAATGACTAGTGAACACATAATCAACATTTCATCATATTAATATCATACATATCATCAAACATAACAACAATCATACAAGTAACAAGTCATACAAGAAAACATATATGAATTAGAACATACAAGGTAATCTGATTACACATGTGTAATCAGTTAATCATGCAATCATACAATTTATCAATCAATCATGCAATCATACATGAAACTAATCAATCAAAAATCATAAGTTAATCATGCAATCATTTAAATCAAACATAAACAAACACATTATCACTAACAAACAAAATAGTAACAAGCAAACATTAAAGGTTGGTAACATCATCCTTAGGGGGAGTATTGTTGGACTCAACAAGTGTATAAAAGGATAATGCTTGCCATAATCAAATATAATGTGTTCTAACATTCAAACAATCATTAACTAACACATAAGCATCATTAATATTCATAACATACACTAATTAAGTTTAAATTTCTTTTTCAGGCTTGTAGATAAAAGGAATTTTCGATTAAGTGACCACAGCAGATGAGGATTTGTCCACAGCGGAAGAACAAGAAGATGCAGCGGATGAAGAACAAAGTTCAAGTGTCCACAGCGGATGAACAAACACACACAGCATATGCCCAAGTCCACAGTTGATGAACAGTCCACAGTGGGTGTTCATCCACAGCGGAGGAACACTTCACAGCGGACAAAACAAAACAACCACAAGTGTTCATAGCGGACAGCTAATCATCCACAGCGGACGACTTATAGACTTAGGATTATATATATTTTGTTTACGTAAGGGTATTTTTGTAACTGTACATAGATCATTGTATAGGTTATAAATAGCAGTATACCCTAATCCTTTGTAAACTTTTGAACAATCAATCAAACAAGCAAGTTTATTATTATTCAAGCATAGAAACACACATAATCATTCACACACATAGATATCATATCATTAATCATGGGTTTCCATACTATGATTAATGAGTATTGAAGCTATAACAACTTGTTGTTATATTTGAGAGATTGAAACCGATCCTTAGGGAAATTCACTGTTTTTGTTCTTGTGTTATAAGTTCAAAACCCGTAAAATTGATTTCCATCACACACCCTACAGTTGGAAACTATCAGCACAACAATGACACACTCTTCAGCTGACACATCTGAGGTGACTAAAAATTTCAACATAGAGGCATGGAACTCAAATGAAGGAGTTTCCAATATAAGCAGAGATGGTGGTGGTGATAGTGATCAGGAATTTCTTGATGCTGAAAACCACTCCATGGAAGACAACATCAATGATGTCACACACTCATTAGAGTTTCCACCTGGCTTTGCAGACCCAGATCATCCTAATTATGTCTGCAAGCTTGACAAAGCTCTTTATGGGCTGCATCAAGCTCCAAGAAAGTGGTATGAGACACTATCTCAGTACCTTGTTTAGCATGGCTACAAAAGAGGTACTATTGATGGAACACTCTTCATTAAAGGAATGGGGAATGACTTGATGTTGGTTCAAGTTTATGTAGATGACATTATCTTTAGGTCAACTAACCTGAAGCACTGCAAAGACTTTAAGAAGCTAATGAAGAATAGATTTGAAATGTGTGTCATAAGGGAACTCAATTTCTTTCTAGGAATTCAAGTGAAGCAGGTTGATAATGGCATCTTCATAAACCAGTCAAAGTAAGTACAAGACATACTTACCAGATTTCACAGGACTGAGTGCAAGGTTGCTAAGACACCCATAGCCAAAAACCACTCTCTAGGACCAAATCTTGAGGGGGAGTGTGTTGATGAACATCTATACAGGGCTCTAATTATGTCTCTTTTGTATTCAGAATCAGATGCTAGACTATGGATTCAATTCAAGGAGACTCCATCCATATTAACAACAATAGTGCTATCTCTATTAGAGAGAACCCTGTGCAGCACTTAAAGACAAAACATATCAATATCAGGTATCATTTGATTAGAGATAAATTTGAAAAGGAATTGATAAAACTAGTCAAAGTTAACACAAATTAACAATATGTTGATCTGTTTACAAAAGCTTTTGATGAGCAGAGATTTCAGTATCTTGTATCAACTATTAGGATGATTAACTTTGACTAGATTTTCTTAAACTAAACTCAAGATTATTTTTATGTGTGTCTTAAGTTGTCTATATTATCACCTATATAAGCCCAGTTTACTTTGGAAGAAATTTTTCAAATTTCTATTCCTTAGAATTTTGAAAATTTAAGATATATTTTCTCTCAGAAGACATTTAGTTGACTTCAAAAGAATATTATGTCTTCAAATCTAATAACTACATCTAAGACATTTACCTTCGAAAGAAATTCTGATATATCTTTCGAAGCTTAAATATGCTTCTAAGTACTTATATGTTTTGAAAGACAATTTTCTCCTAAAAGCAATTAAGTCTCGAAAGCTTTATTCTCCATTGAATAAAACTCTAAAGTTTAATATCTTTCAAAACCAAATATATCTCGAAGTCAAAAATACTCTAAGTATTTTTCTTCTAAAGCAAATTTTTATCAAGCTAAGGAATATCTTGCAGAGTCAAATTGGCTTTGGAAGTTTTCTCAAAACTTCCGAAGACAATTTACCTTCGGAAGATTTTAGACTTTCAAGAAAACTACCTTTTTGGGCACATTTTTAGAGGTAGGACCAACATTCAGATTTCAAAGTTTATTCTTTTACATTAACTTTGTCTCAAATCCAATACATATAAATATACCTTTAAAGGTTCCCCCTCATTCATCTTCTCCTTCATCTGCAAAAGTTCTTAACCTAAATTCACCCACAAACCGCCTTTTTTCTTACCTTCCTTCATCTCCAAGCTACTCAAAATGGCCAACCTTGATCCCAAAAACCAACCTGATTTTTCCATGAAGTTACACAGGCAACACAACCAAGTTGCTCTGTTATCATCTGAGAAAGATCCTGGTTTCTCAGATGTTTGCCGCTTCTTATCGTAATCAAACTACCTCACCGCACTCACAATCGACCCTCCCTTGTATGAAGATCAACTTTTAGAGTTCTGGAAGACTTACCAAGAGGTCATCTTGGACGGTGAGAAGGAGTTGTCTGCCATAATGCAGGGGAAGACACTTTTCATCACACCAGCCACCATCAACTCTCATCAGAGGCTAGATGATGAAGACGGAGAATTGTCTTTCCCCAAGTCTGTTGTTAATAACTCATTTTGGCCGATGGGTTATGAAGGGGACTAATCAGTAAGAACCTTCAAAAAGGGTAAAGTTTCCTCCCAATGGAAGTACCGCCTCCATGTGGTCATTTATTCTCTATCCAACAAGCATGGAAGTTGGGACCAAATTCCTTAGGACCTATCCTACATAGTCCATGGGACGGTTCAAGGGGTCAAGTTCAAGTACTCTCAATTTGTTTATACAAACTTGCTTGCTAACTTAGACTCCTTATAGTATTCCATGTTCCCTAGATATGTTCAACACATTCTTAACTATGAACTGGGCTCACAGTTAAGGGGAACATGTAACACTCTTAAACCGGGACAAATGAAGCCCGGCATCTTCAACACAATGAGAAAGTCCACTGTGGGCTTCTTAGGGGTAGAAACAGCCCTGGTCCCAAAAATGTTAGAGCTCATTGCTCAAGGTGACAACTTGGAAACACAAGCCAATGTTTTACACACACCTTCTACATCTGCACCACCCACACAGCCACAAATCACCCTCACCTACTCAAGAAGATCCAAACAAATCCCTGCACAAACAACTCAGGATGTGTAGGCCCCCATACACTCACCCATACAGGAAGAAGTGGACACTAGAGCTCCCACTTCTCCTAAAGAGCAAACCACTCCTATCATTTCTTTGATCAGTGCTGAGGTTCCTCATGCTGAGCTTGGTGAGCTCACTACCAGCCTTAACCCTTTACTCTGAGTCTCAAAACTCTAGTGATCAACCTTTAGGGAAAAGCTACCATCCCTAGCCTTTAGATCTCAACCAACCAATCCCAAACCTTGAATTTTATAATGATGAAGATATAGGATTCAGTGAGTGCCATGAGTCTCTCTTCTCCACCCTCATTCAAGGAGAGATTAGTGCTTCGGGATCACCTATATCTAGCCCTCATCATCCAACCCAAACTAAGGTGGACCTCCCTAAACCTATTCGGAATTCCATATGTAAGAGGCTCTCACTTCTGCAACTGATTACCTCATTAAGACCTCAACTATGGAAACGCAGCCCATTGACACTTCTCTTTAAGCCGTCATGGTGCAGGGGAAATCCAGCAACCAAGAACTCCATGCTGGTGATAAGAAAGAAGACTTTGGTCCTATTCTTTCATCCCCCCATGATTCTTCTGATGAAGATGAAGGGAGTCTGCAACTAAAGTTGCAAAAACTATCAAGAACATGCACCTATTTAGTTTCAAAGGTGAGTAACCTGGAATCTCAAGTGTCTACCTTACAAAGAAGGGTCAATGACCAGCAACTTAAATTCACCGATCTCAAGGGCAAGTTAGCTGAGAGACCCATCAGGAGAACTCAACCAGGACTATATGAACCTGTGGATGTGGTGAACCTAATCCTTAACTCCCCTGTGCAAGAGGGTGATGCTACCAAAAAGAGGGAGAAAGTCCTACTTACAATCACAGAACCTAGAAGTTCCTCCCAGAGTATGGACGCGGAGGACTCACCACCCTCACTTGCAGTTATCCATACTCAACAACTTCCTCAGCTCCATATTGATGTGGATTCACTCATTCAAAGCTTGTTTGAGGAGGGTATACCTAGGGCAATGCCTACTCCATCTCACCCTGCTGAAAATCCAATAGTGGGATGGAGGTATGATGCTGAAAGGAGAGCCCTGGTAATCTCTAGGTCTTAGGGAAAACAATAAATCTTCAACTTCTACAACCTGAGATACTAAGAGACCACCTATCTAGTTGACATCCCACTTGCCAATCCAAATCAAAGAAGACAAGCTGCAAGGTATTCAAGACAGGGTGATTATAGAGTTCAAGAAAAGAACCAATCTATATAGATAGAGGCTAGCAGGCTAGACTGTTGGTCAACTGGATGTTGAGGTGTAGTAGTTGGTCAACTGGTGGTCAAAACAAGAACCAACCTTAAGATTAGCTTCAAAGGGGAAACCTTAGCTGAAGGCCTAGTAGTTGAGCCTGTGAATCTTGAGACTAGAACTGCTTCAACACCCATTACCCTCGGTGAGGCACCAGCTGGTGAAGGTGTCTCACAGCCTCTCTTTGGCCAAAGCTCAAGAAATAAAGGCCAAAGCTCTCTCCACCCTAAGTCACACATGCCCGTGAGTGACAAAGGGAAGAGGAAGTTAACCTCTGAGGTGATTGAGGAGGAGGAGTGTAAGGCCCTATTTCCGACACGCCTACAGTTGGTCAATCATAGCATAGTACATTTAAAACACATCATTTTGCAGTGGAAATATATCTTTTCATTAATA
Source organism: Flaveria sonorensis (assembly GCA_025506505.1). Lineage (NCBI taxonomy): Eukaryota > Viridiplantae > Streptophyta > Magnoliopsida > Asterales > Asteraceae > Flaveria > Flaveria sonorensis. Next base: position 26,888,850 of record CM046437.1, on the reverse strand, counting down.
ATTAAAATCGTGTCAAAACATCATGTCGTTTCGTTTACATCTCAAAAATGTATCAATACAATAACTATCCTAAAAATTATGAATGCCAGACTTGAACTTTCCCCAGTAGCTTATGCATCCATGCTCGCTCACCTCAGCATCAACCATTACCTATCAACTATTATGCATACAAAAAGTCAGCGACACTGAGTGAGTTCTAGTTTTATAATAAAATACTTTACTTTTCATTAAAACATTTCCTATACTTTCATACATGATCATACATCATACATACATCTTGATAATAATTGTTATTATCTTTCATCATCGTTCATCATCATTCTTTTTAGTATATTCATTCATTCATATCTTTCACTTTCATATAGGTCCTGCCATATGCTAAACCCCCAACATTGTGCACAAAGCTGGTACTGTGCCGAGGCTTATAAATAAACCCCCAAACATTGTTCATGAAGCTGACACAGTACCGGGGTAAAGCGACAGTGACCCTATCACATTAGGTGAATCTCAAGGATTGGACCCCTGAAGCACATCCTCATGGGCTAGCTAAGCCGCACCTCATTTGAGCTAACGAAAACATGGTCGTGCACCTCCATTCATTTTGCTTGCAAGACTTTCATTCATTCATTATGTTCCACTTTCGTTTACATTATCTTTCCCTTTTCTTTACATAATACTTTACTTATTACACACATACCATTCAAGTAAAGTCATATCATAGAATCTTTGTCATCATAAGAGAAAATAGTTTAAGGCATCATAATACATCGTAAACCCCATAAAGCATCATCAGTAGGCACATTCGTATCACTTAGCCTATCGAGCACTAGCTTAACTATTCATCCTACTTCTCGTATGGTAATCATACATCTTACGGCTAACACCACAACAATCATATAGTTAAGCATTTAACATCACAAAGGTATGCATAAGAGCCCTAAAAACCATTAAAAACTTGTGAAAGAGGGGCTAGAACTCACCTGGTCTTAGCAAGTAGCTTAACGTTAAGTATGCTCATAGTACACAGTCTGCATATAAGTTGACATGCAAACAGATCATTTTCTACATAGTTTTGACAGTAGTTTCGCACACAGTTTCGCTAACAGTTTCTCCGCCAGTTTTGCAGACAGTTTCTCTACCAATTTCGCTGGTAGTTTCGCTGATAGTTTCGCTGACAGTTTCGCTGACAGTTTCACTGACAGTTTCGCAGCCATTTTTGTTGACAGTTTCTCTGCCAGTTTCGCTGACAGTTTCGCTAAACTTTCATTGTAATTCCATGGTTGTGAAATTAGCTTCGATGGAAGAATCCATAGTTTCGCTGGAAGAACTGACAGCTTCTTTGGAAGAACTGGCAGTTTCTCTAGACGAACTCACAGTTTCTCTAGACGCATAAAAATGACGATCCAGCTCGTTTTTAACCCAAAACTTCAAATTTTTACATCCAAATCCTTAGTTTTTCATCCATGAACTTATATCTAAGCTTTTTACATGATTTCATGCATAAAAACGTGACTTTTGTATGATTCTTTACCACTTTTCAAAACCCTAAAACCTTAGAATCCGGGTATGATCTAAAGAGGCGTTTGGATGATGATTCTTACCTGGATTCTTGCTCTTTTCTTGTTGTTTGATGCCCAAAAAAGAAAATCTTCAATCCTTTGATCATAAAGCCTCAAATCTTCACTTTTTCTTCACTTTCTCTCTCTACTTTCTTTCTCTAGAAAGTTGGTGAGTTGGTTGCAAATAAGAGGTAAATGGCTTATTTGTGTTTATATACCGGGTGTTCACGGGAACTTAAACTCATCTAACACATAACCTGTAAGGTTAATTTGGTCCATAATGCATCTTTCCTCTTATTTATATTAATCAACCCCTAACTAAGCCCATTATTATTAATTGGCTCGTTACGACTTTTCCAGGGCATTACAAGTCCACCCCCCTTATTTTTGTTTCGTCCTTGAAACTTGTCAGTCGCTAAATAATTTAGGATAATACTGTCTTATCTCTACCTCGGTTTCCCAAGTGGGCTGTAACCCCTTCCTATGCTTCCACTGTACTCGCACAAGTGGAACCAGTTTATTCCTTTGCCTCTTCTCTTTTCTGTCAATGATGGTCACTGGATGCTCCACAAAATTGAGCCATTCATCCACCTCGATGTCCTCAAGTGGCACAATCATATCCTCATCGGCTAAGCGCTTTCTCAAATGAGATACATGGAACGTCGGATGAATTCCACTTAACTCATCGGGTAGCTTTAACTTGTAAGCCACCTCTCTTACTCGAGCAATGATTTGGAAATGCCCTATATACCTCGGACTTAGCTTTCCTCGCTTCCTGAACCGGATGATCACTTTCCAAGGTGAGACCTTCAACATAACCCTATCGCCCATCTTAAACTCTATCGGTCTACACCTCTTGTCGGCATACGACTTCTGTCTATCCTTTGCTGCTTTCATAAAGGCCTTGATCTTCTCCAACTTTTCGGTCGTAGCCTAAATCACCTCAATGCTCCCCAACTCCTTCTATCCGATATCGCCCTAATGCATGGGCGTTCTGCACCTTCTACCGTATAGCATCTCATAAGGTGGCATACCAATGCTGACATGATAATTGTTATTATATGAGAATTCTGCTAACGGTAAGTGTTAGTCCTAACTTCCCCCAAAATCAATGACGCATGCTCGAAGCATATCCTCTAGCATCTGAATAGTCCCTTCCAACTGACCATCTGTCTCAGGGTGGTAAGTCATACTGATGTGTAACCACATCCCCATCGTATCATGAAATCTCTTCTAAAACTTTGATGTAAACCGAGGGTCACGGTCAAATACGATAGACACAGGTACACCATGATGAGCTACGATCTCCTTAATGAACAGATCCACCAACCTCTCAGATGAATACATCTCACGGATCGGCAGAAAGTGTGCACTATTCGTCAGGCGGTCAACTATCACCCATATGGCATCGTACCCCCTTACCGTACGCAGTAACTTCGTAATGAAGTCCATGGTGATGTGCTCCTATTTCCACTCAGGTATGTCCAAAAGGTTGGATCTTCTCGTATGGTTTCTGATGCTCCACCTTCACTTGCAGACAAGTAAGGCACTTACTCACATACTCTGCTACGTCACGCTTCATTCCCGGCCACCAATAATCCTTCTTCATATCCTGATACATGTTCGTAGCACTGGGATGAATTGAGTATTGAGTCTTCTGAGCCTCATCCATGATCTTCCTATGTAGATCTCCATAACGAGGAATCCACATCCGCCTTGATCGGGTCCTGACTCCGAGAGTGTTTTCCCCCAATTCGACGACTAGACCTTTCATCCTTTCGGAGTTAATCCGATCTTCTTTCAGCGCTTCATCCTGAAATTCTTTGACTTGCTTCATCACATCGGAGGTCATGACCAACAGATAAGCCTTCACCCGGATCAGCTCGGGTCTCTCCTTTCGGCTACGGGCATCCGCCATCATATTGGCCTTGCCTGGATGGTAGTGGATCTCATAATCATAATACTTGATAAGCTCCAACCATCTCCTTTGCCTCATGTTTAGATCCTTTTGCTCGAAGAAGTATTTCAAGCTCTTGTGATCAGTGTAGATGGTGCACTTCGTCCCGTACAAGTAGTGCCTCCAAATCTTCAATGAAAAGACCACAACCACCAACTCCAAATCATGAGTAGGGTAGTTAGCCTCATGAATCTTCAACTGTCAAGATGCATAGGCTATTACTCTCCCTTGTTGCATCAACACGCAACCCAATCCATAATAAGAAGCATCCGAATAGACCACCAAGTCTTCGCTCCCTTCAAGCAACGTCAAGACAGGAGCTTGAGCCAATCTCGTCTTTAGCTCTTCGAAAACATTCTCCTACTCTACACCCCATATAAACTTCACATCCTTACAGGTTTTTCTTAGTCAATGGTGAAGCTATCTTGGAGAAGTCTTGAATGAACCTTCTGTAGTAGCCCGCCAAACCCAAAAACTACGAATCTCGGATGGCGTCTTTTGGGACTTCCATTGCATCACCGCCTCAAGCTTTTCCAGCCATGATCCCTTCCAGGTTGACCACATGACCTAAAACCTAAACTTCGCGCAACCAGAATGTGCATTTGGAGAACTTGGCATACAGCTTCTCCCTTCTAAGCGTCTCCAGCACCTCCCGAATGTGACCGGCATGTTCCTTCTCGCTCTTTGAATAAATCAGGATATCATCAATGAAAACAATCACTGATTTATCCAACATCGGCCGACACACCTTATTCATCAAATCCATAAAAGCAGCTGGCGTGTTGAGTAAACCAAAGGACATCACGAGAAATTCGTAGTATCCATAACGTGTATGAAAAGCTGTCTTAGGAATATCCTGCTCCTTCAGCTTTAGCTGATGGTAGCCAGATCGAAGGTCTATCCTCGAGAACCAACTAGCACCTTGGAGCTGATCGAACAAGTCATCAATCCTCGGTAACGAATACCGATTCTTCACAGTCAACTTGTTCATCTCACGGTAGTCGATGCACATCCTCATGCTACCGTCCTTCTTCTTCACAAATAAGACCGGAGCACCCCATGGAGAGATACTCGGTCGAATGAACCCCTTATCCAACAACTCTTGCAGCTGAGTCATCAATTCCTTCATCTCGGAGGGAGCTAGGCGATACGACGCCTTAGGAAGAGGTTGGGCACTAGGTATCAGATTGATCTGGAACTCGATCTCATGGTCAGGTGGCACACCTGATAGATCCTCCGGGAACACTTCTGGGAAGTCACAAACGACATGTACGTCCGTCAATCGTGGTACCGACGCATCCACATCCTTCACATAGGCTAGATAGGCACCACATCCACGCCTCATACACTTCTCCACCACAACCATCGAAATTACTTTCGGGACCATACTAACTCTATCGCCATAAATCGTCACCGAACTCCCATCGGGCGCGGTCAATCGAATCATCTTCTTGCGACACATAATGTTAGCCTCATAGGCTGCCAGCCAATCCATCCCTAGGACTACATCAAATCCACCTAAGGGCATCATGAACAACCTAGCAGAGAACCTATGGCCTTCCAACTCTATGTCATAATCCTCTATCTCATCAGATATCCTGGTAGACTTACCAATGGTAGTTTCTACATTAAAGGACTCATCAATCTTTCTACTCCTAGCGGGAAACTTATCATAAAAGGCAATAGAAATAAAACTCCGACTAGCACCAGAATCAAAAAGCACAAAGGCACAAATTTGGTTTACTAGGAATGTACCTGACATAACGTCGGGGTCCGCCCTAGCCTCCTCCCGGGTCATAGTGAATGCCCTGGCTTTAACCCTCTGCCCATCCTTCTCCTTCTCAATCCCCTTCCTTGCCCTGGAGTTCTCAGCCCTTGGCTTCTTACAGTCCCTGCTCAAATTCCCTGCCTCACAGCAGATGTAGCACCTCACCCCTCCACAATCTCTCGCCCTGTGGCCCTCCTTCCCATACTTAAAGTAGAGATTTTATCCCTAATTACATTCCCTCTCATACTTCTTCCCTCACTTCTTGCATGCCCTCTCTTCCCCAGCTAACGCCTTTCGATCGTCCACTCTCATCCTTTTACCACCAGCAACAAAACCACCCCTGTTATATCGCTTCCCATTCTCATTTCTATCATTGCCCCACTTCTTCTTCACATCAACTACCGCCACCACCTCCCGCTCATCATACATTCTCCCTGCCAGATCGACCACCGACCTAAACGTACCTGGCCGAGTGGCAATCAGGTGTCTGCGGACAGCCGCTGGCAGACCTTGGATGTACCTCTTGATCTTTCATGACACGGGTGTCACTTGCTCTGGCACCAGCCTCGCCATCCCGTTGAACTTCGTTGTATACTGCTGGTATGTCATAGTTCCCGCCTCCAACTGCAGGAACTCTCTCTCGATCTTGTTGAGTTCCCTGTAAGGACAAAACTCCTCGATCACCAGCTTTTTTGGTCACTCCACCTCATCCTTCCAATCGCCCTGCTACCTCGGCCTAGACAGTGTTGTCCTACCAGCATAAGGCGGAATCCAAAAAGGAGTGGGTAGCAAACTTCACCTTCTGGTCCTCCCTGCACTCGCTGATATCCAACACAGCCTCTATTTCCCTCACCCATTGGTGAGAAGTAGCAGCATTCCCATTCCCATCGAAAGTCGAGGGCTTGCATCTCTGGAATGCCCCATAGTTGCACCCCTTTGCAGTTTCCTACATAACTTCCACCTCCTCATCATCACTAGAAACAACCATCTCAGTCTCTGGTTGCTCTTGTTCCCCTAAACCTCCCTCTTCGCCCCTTCTCTTAGCAGTACTCTTCTTCTCCTTTTTTTCCTTCCTTTCATCCTCCCTCACGGCTCTAATAACCTCAGTCACCACAGACAACAGAATCGTCTGCATGACTTGATGAACCTCCTCAACTACAACCTCCTTTACTGAGGCCCTCAGATTAGCGCTCTCATCCCACCTTTTTGGTGATGATGCTCGGGCTCTTCAGGTGCTGTTTCAGTAGTCTTATCCCTGTTCCTCGTGACACACGGCCCAGCACCACGTCCACCATGACCTCCACCTCGAGAAGCCTTCGAAGACCTTCCACCAGCCATCTCCTAAGTACTGTAAGATTCAAACACCAAACGGTCATTCAAGGTAATAACTTAGATTATGTTAAGTATAGTAAGTCCCTAATTACAATGGCCAGTTGTGATTAGCCACTTACTTTACTCTTCATTCCCCAAGCATTTCCTATCCTAACTACATCAATATCCAAATCTACTAAGAACACATATTTCACATGGCACAAGCACATAATTCCTTTTTTTCATTAATTTACATAAAACGTTTACATAAAACATTTACCTATAAGCATGTAGCTACTAGGACTGACATCCCTTTCCCTTTCGTCCCATTCTCAGTTTAAGTCTTGGTTTAAAATAATTTTATCCAATTCTCTTAAACTTTGGCTCTTATACCAACTTGTAAGGCCCCGTTTCCGGGACGCCTACAGTTGGTCAATCATAGCATAATACATTTAAAACACATCATTTTGTAGCCGAAATATATCTTTTCATTAATAATTAAAATCGTGTCAAAACATCATGTCGTTTCGTTTACATCTCAAAAATGTATCAATACAATAACTATTCTAAAAATTATGAATGCCAGACTTGAACTTTCCCCAGTAGCTTATGCATCCATGCCTGCTCTCCTCAACATCAACCATTACTGCCAACTATTATGCATACAAAAAGTCAGCAAAACTAAGTGAGTTCTAGTCTTATAATAAAATACTTTACTTTTCATTAAAACATTTCCTTTACTTTCGTACGTGATCATATATCATACATACATCTTGATAATAATTGTTATTATATTTCATCATCATTCATCATCATTCTTTTTCGTACATTCATTCATTAACATCTTTCACTTTCATATAGGTCCTGCCATATGCCAGTTTCGCAGACGGTTTCTCTGCCAGTTCCGCTGACAGTTTCGCTGACAGATTCTCTGCCATTTTCGCTGACATTTTCTTTGCCAGTTTCACTGATAGTTTCACCCAACTATCATTGGAATTCCATGGTTGTTAAATTACCAGCAAAACTGTAGTTTCGCTGGAAAAATCCACAGTTTCGCTGGAAGAACTGACAGTTTCTCTGGACGAACTCACAGTTTCTCTGGACGCATAAAACTGACGATCCAACCCGTTTTTAACCCAAAACTTCAACTTTTTACATCCAAATCCTTATTTTTTTCATCCATGAACTTATATCTAAGCTTTTTAAATGATTTTATGCATAAAAATGTGACTTTTGTATGATTCTTTACCACTTTTCAAAACCCCAAAACCCTAGAATCTGGGTATTATCTAAAGAGGCGTTTGGATGATGATTCTTACCTGGATTCTTGCTCTTTTCTTGTTGTTTGATGCCCAAAACACAAATATTCAATCCTTTGATCAATAAAGCCTTAAATCTTCACTTTTTTTTCATTGTCTCTCTCTACTTTCTCTTTCTAAAAAGTTGGTGAGTTGGTTGAAAATGAGAGGTAAATGACTTATTTGTGTTTATATACTACCAGGTGTTCACGGGACCTTAAACTCATCTAACACATAACCCGTAAGGTTAATTTGGTCCATATTCCATCTTTCCTCTTATTTATATTAATCAACCCCTAACTAAGCTTATTATTATTAATTGGTTCGTTTTGACTTTTCTAGGGCGTTACAAGGAGATAGAGAGGAAGAGGAAGATAAGGGGAGAGAGTTCAAGTAAGACCCCTGGCTTCATGGAAGCTACAATCAGAGCTGCACCTAGGCCAAACACTCAAGATAATAAGTTAAGGGCAGCCATATTGAACTATCTGGGGATATGGAACTACAATTGATGAACTTATCTCTCTTCCCTTAGAAGAACTAAATGAATTGGCTGACAATGAGTTGTCAAAGGAGAGAAAGGAGATTAAGGATGTAGAATTACTCCTCAAAATCAAGAATGAAAGGAGAAGGAAAAGACTATACAAAGATCTTACTCCCTCCCCAGTTCAAGAAAGTCCTGAAGCAGAGGCTATGGCTACTGAGCAACAAACTCAGTAGGTAAGGAACAAGGCAGGCAAAACATGATAACCTACCAGAGTGCCATAGGTCACTATCAGGCAGCAGACCACCTTCCCTTGTCATACGAATACATTGAGCTTGAATACCTCAAGCAGCTTAAGCAACAAATGCTAAAAGAGCAAAAAGTTGCTAAGAGGAAGATGAGGAAAGAGGCTGCAAAGTCAAGAGCCACCATTAAAATAAATTTGAAAAAGTCTGCTAATAAACAAAAGATGGTGAGCTTCTTGAAGCTGTATAGATTCTTCAGAAGAAGACTTGGTCCAATGTCTCTATCCACCATGGATGAGAACATTACAGTGATCAAGCACTTTATCAAAAGGGGTGAGCTGGTTGACTTGCATTCTCCACTAAGTCAGGTTGCACCTAAAGCGAAGGTCAAGGTTGAACCCCAAGAGACAACACAACCTAGACCTAGTGCTGCATCCAGCCAGCTTCATCTTCTGATCCATAGTAGGGTCCTGATCCTTTTCTTTCTGAACCTGTGAAGGACAATGACCCAACTGAGAAAGAGAAACAAGAACAATCTGGTACTGCAAGCTAGTCTTCTCAGTTAAAATACAAAAAGAGGAAAAGGATGGCCGTTAGAAGGGACAAGAAGAAGAAGAAGTTCAAGGCATCCATCTCTGCACCTCAGGATGGGTCAGAACATCCTGAGGGTGCTCAAAAAGAGGCTGCTCAACAAATTACACTCATAGTAGAGCAAGACTGGGAGACCCATCTTGTCCTGGGTGTTTGATACTAACCCAAAAAGATGGTATGTCACTAGAGATCAAGGAGGTCAAGACATGTACTTCTAGAAAAACATTTTTGATCTCCCTATGTATGATCTCTATGACATGAGGAGATACTTTAAGAGTCTGAGGAATTTGACCAACTGATGATGAAGGGAATGGTCTTGATTTTGATGAGGACTATCAACAAATGAAGATCAAGAATCAAAGGTCTCTTCAGTTTTGGTAGCATCAGCCTAGGCGAGTTTGTAAGGATTACACTTAGAGGCTGATGCAACCAAAGAACAACTCTAAGAGTTCTCAGCATGCACATGTAAAGTACTAGGAAAGTACTTCAAAAGATGTGATATAACTTAGTGAATTATGCTAAGTATCAAATCTTTCAAAGCCAAAAGACCAATTCTTCTGAAACCAAAGATGAAGTCTTCCGAAGCTTCAAAGACAAAGTCTTCCGAAGCCAAAGACTGATTTCTTCCAAAGACAAAGAAGGTATGTCTTCTCTGACATACTTTTGACAAAAGTTGAATCACCTTTCCACTGCCATCTCTAAAGACTCACAAACTAGAATGAGTTGGTGAAAAGTCCATGCTTTTGTTAACTGTAGATTAAAGTGTAGAGTTTGTAACTTTCCAATTATGTACTTTATCCTTTTGTAATAGATAAAGATGTGAGCTATGGTATGTCATAGTCAATAGTCAAAAAGTATGAATCCAAGGATCGTTCAGGAATTATCAGGTTTGATTTGAAAAAGTATTGATCGTGAAATTATCAACACTTGTTGTTTAAGAGATTATCAAACTAGAAATCAATCAAACAATAGAACAACCAGAATATAAGAATAATCAAACCACGAGTGTTAACGAATAATGATCGTAATGCTTTCTTGTTGCTATTGATGTTTTGATGTAAATGTTGCTTATGTTGCTTGATCGTATGTTGATCGTCTCTCTACATCTGATCTTGATCTCATGTTATATAGAGATCTTATTTTATTCTGTTTCTAATCCATTACTAATCTTTCGCTAACTTGTTGCTATAATTCAGCTAACTATAGTTATCTAAATCCTCGCCATATTTATCGGCATAGAAGTTCGAGATTTACAATGAAATAAATACATATAATGTTGTTGATGTGACGTGGAATATTCGCTTGAAATATATGTCTTCCATCACCATTAATGTTGTTATTCTGCCATGTTGACTTGTTGACTTTCAGTTAGTTGACTACTTGATGATGTGAAATCATACAAGTGTTAAACAGTCTTCCATAGGAATTTCTTCTTTTGCAGGAACTTAGTCTTCCGCAGCAACACTTGATCTTCATTGCTTGTTCTTCTGTGATTGTGCTTTCGTAGGAGTTTCTTGAACTTGTTCTTCCATGATAATTTCTCCTTCAGTAGCTTCACTTTGTTCTTTTGACTTGTTCAGCTGGAATTGTTCTTTCGCAGGAGATCTACGGATGTTCACTTCAGTTGTATTTCTAAGAACATCTACGGAATAACACTTTATTCATCCAAAGTTATTCTAACACTTGGTCAATTTTTCAAATTGACACAGTTTGATGTTCACTGCACACATTCAAACATACATTATGAAATACATTATATCATATATTTATAACATATATAATGAGATGTAACATTATATTGTTCAATTCATAAACACAAATGTAATCAAAATCATTCATATCATATCATTCAAATAGTAATTATAAAGTGTGATTACAAGAGTTGATTGATCATCTAAACATATACATGAGTTCTAGACCTAACAAAAAGCAATCTGTCTTTTGACTCTACATTGATCTTGTTGCTTAGATTAGTGTTTCCAGCTAGCCTTCAAAGTATGGCCGGTTGTAGGATGTAGTATAAAGTATCTCAAGTACTTGTATTCAGGAGGTAAGCTTTGTAACAGTTGTAAGAACTTGAGAGCAATATACATCATTCTTGAAAACTATATTCGAGTGTTCTTGTTATTGTTCTTTTACTTGTATTCTTTGTTTCATCCTAACCGGTTTTCTATTTGATCTGCTAAGTGTTCTAAGTCTTTCCACCTTGTGAAACTATTGCATTGACCCCCTTCATCGGTTCTGCAATAGTGTTTTACAGTTTCTAACTATTCATTAATAAATATTTTATATTTTTTATTCAACATGTATAATACATAGGATTATAGCCTACTAATATATAAAAAATAAAATTATGGGCCCCTCGGTAGACTTGGCCCTAGACGATCGCCCCGCCCTTAGGCCACCCCTTCTTGGCCCAAACCATCCATTTTTAGGCATACAGTAGTATCTTTCATAGGAAGACATGTTATTTGTTATGTTAGGATTATTTGGGAGTGATACACCAAACACTTTGGGAAGAGCAAGTTATTATCGAGAAAATAGTTATTACCGATGTGAGAGTTAAAGCAGAAGAGAGACGATGCCAAGGTAAGCAAGTACTTATTACTGAGGATGTGGATAACGACTTAATTGAAGACTAGTGGGTGAAACCCGCGCGGTGCGGCGGGGGTATAAATATTTTTAAAACTGTGTCTTTAGCTAACTCTCCCTTATTATGCTAACTCTCATTTTGCATTTTTATTTGATTAATGTGGGATATCAAACATATCTATATTACTATAGGGATGAGCAAATTTGTAAATAACAAGTTGTTTATACATAATCACTTGTACCATATGTAACAAAATTGTTCTTAAATATTTTAAAATATATTAAAATTACAATGTTTTCCAAAAAGTTTTATTATATAGTAGTATAGATATAGATGGATTAAGATAACCTTAAATATAATAGTCATACTTTAAATTTAATTAGAAAATAATAGAGTGCAAGTATTTAAAGCTTAAAAGGTGTATAATAAAAATAAATCTTATGACATTACACATTAAAGCTTGCAACTCTTCATATGTCATCTTAAAATTGATGTAAAATTATAAATCTAGTCATGATTTCTCTATTATATAGTAGTATAGATAAAGATGTAGTTCGATGCAAAAAATATTTTGGATTATTATTGTTTTCTAGTTGTATGGAGCGAACTGTTATATTTAGTCAATTTTGGTCATGGCGTTTAAAGCAAACACGATGTTTGATAGAACAGACTATAGACTAGATAGTTATTTTAGCTTTTATAAATATTCATCGACTCATGTTGTTTGCAATGTATATTGAGAGAGATAATCACATTAGGTTGCAATCTTTATTGAAGCTATTGAATATTATTGGGGTTGAATGTTATATATCTTGTTCTACATTAATAAGTTGTTTTTCGTGTTACAATTCCTCAAGGCTGGGATTTTCATGATGGGGAGCATGATGACAATGAAAACACCAATGAGATCCCTCTATTCGAGACAAACCGAAAATCTCACGTAACACAAGATGAAAAAGTAGGAAACGATTCTTGGGGGATATCATTAATCAATAAACAATAAGACGGTTCTATTCAATATGGAGCAAAAATCTCCAACAACACAAGACAATGATGAAGTAATAAACAATTCTCTATGGATGTCATTAATTAATAAACAAATTAATGTTCAAATAAATTGAAAATTTGAAATCCAAAAGAAATATAATCTAGTTCATGATTGACTAAGAAATAACAAATTATCATGATTAACTGGGAAATACCAGACTAATATACTTCTTAGGGTTTGACCAATTTGAGTGTTCCTTTGATCTGTTCATAACATCAAACGGATGGGTCTTTATTAACCGTTTGGGCCGTGGCTACATGTATGGGTCGGCTCATGGTTCTGGCATGGGTGGAGCGGTCTCACGTGCGTGGTTCCTTTTATACTACCTTTTATTTGGTTTGGGATAGCAAATGTGAAAGTTTGTTAAGTAGACAAGCTCATTCTTTTAAAATTAAGTTTAGTTAAAATATTGATAGAGAATAAAGTATTACACATTTATAGGTTTATGATATAAGTAATGAAAAAGATTCCCAAAATACACTAGTTTATTGGCTTCGTGCCTTCGTATATGATCTAAATGGGCACTAGTGTCCCTTTCCTATATATTGACATAAGAAAATTCTTGTTGCTTTTTTCTAGGGGGATGGGATTACACATAGGAATATTGGTGCTAAACTAATTTTCATCGTCCAATCATGTTGCTAAATTAATTTTTTATCATCGGTGCTTTGTAGATATATCCTTTATAAACACGAGAAGATCTTGGGTTCAAATCTTAGTCTGAGTAAAAATACATAGGGTTGAGTAAGATGATTTTTTAATTGTGTGTTTCCTTCAGAGGGGATTGGGAGTGCGATGCTCAGTTGGGAAACGAATAGTCGGGCCCGATTAAAATAACAGTTATCCTTCGAAGCTAGGCCATATATTTGCCGTTAAAAAAATTAAATACTTTTTACACGACATGTCCACTTAAAATATGGTTGTTCATGAATTAGGGGTTGTTGGATTAGTGTTTAAATTAAATTTGTAAATTATGATGATTTGTTTGGTGGTATTGGATGAATGAGAAAGTTATTTAAAGGTAGTGGGTGAATAATTTCATCTAGGCCTCATTGATGTAAATTAACTGTGATGTATATTAAGTAAAATAGGATAAATAATGTAGTACCCCGGTGATGGAAAAAGAAAAATGAAGATTTGCTTACAAAGTAATTGCGTGGTATGCTTATTCTCTATGAATCAAATAAAATGTTAAATTTTTTACAAAACTACCTAAATTTTAGTTAGCTAATAATTAATACGAATATTCGAGTTCGTAATAACGACTTTGAACAAAACCAGCCAAAACCCCCATTATTTAGGTTTATATCCTTAATTTCTTAAAAAAATGTCAGATATTAGTTATAAGTTTTCTAAATGTAAAGTCTATAGTTAAATAAAGCCTTTGATTTATATTTTTTCCAGCTTTCCTCATGTTCTTTTACCGTCGGTCACAAAATATTTAAAGTAAACCTTAAATTCACAACAAATAGTGGTAAATGTATTGCAAGTTTAAAACTCGAATCATATAAACGAGTCAAGCAACTTGTAAGCGATTCTAGACAGATCTATTAAAACTCAAATCAGTTTGAAACAAGTTTAAGATCTAGCTCTACATATCGAGCTTGATTAAAGTCACTTGTCTAAATGGTTGTATTGCTTGTATAAATATAATATGGTTTAATATAAACTAGTTGTAATCGCACGCGCGTTGCGCGATAAACATCATAACAGGACTAAATTTTGGAACAGATATAAAAAAATACAGTAACGGCTACAACTTCAATGCAAAAAAAAAATAAAAAATTCGAAAAAAAACTTACATGTTTCTTTGGGTTATCTATTGCACGTGGGATCGACGGAAATACAAAATGTTTTGTGAGTGTTTTATGGTGTTCAATATTTACTAAGATAGGTATTTTATTAAAAACTAACATAAAAAATAATATTTAATAAAATATAAAACACTGTGTGTTTTATAATTCAAATCTCCTGATTATATGTTAGATATTATATTGTTGAATTTCATAATCTAGATAATGTATTTTAGTTGAATTAAAATTTAAGGTTGGTATTAATATGTACTTAATTACACCAATAATTACTATCAAATTTTCCGTTAAAAATGGTGAAAAATGCACCCTATCAGAGTTAATATTCTAAAACCCAACATTCCATTTTATACCCACAAATTATTTGCTCTTCATCCTTCAAACCATCGTAGCTTCAATTGTATGAAAGCTCCCCTCATCAGACCAAAAATCAACATCCGCAACAACAAACCAACAACCAAATCATTACATGCAAAATAGAGTTTCCTTAATTTTAATTTTAATTTCTTTGATTCAAATGGGCTGTTTTGCCTCTTGTTTTTCTCCACCACTACCACCGCCACCGCCACCGGAGACCACCAAACCCCACCGTTTAATTCCTTTAATTCTTCACATTCGCGTCACTATTTCTGTCCCCCCTTCTTAGATCACTATTACAACTCATCGCCAACACCAACTCTTGGTTCTTGACCCTTGTCTGTACCCATCCTCGTACTTCGCCTCCCTCATTGTCGACAAACCACCATCGAGAATAGTAGAGCCTTGCAAGGGATTCGATTACAGGTGTTCAATGATGCTTGTCACGGTTTTTTCTTTTTGGTAAAAGTTGATCTGTGTTTCTTAATAAAGAGAGAATAAATTAAGAAGAAATTGGCATCTAATTAGGCTGTGACGCAGGGCAGAACAATGTGATGTTTGATTGGGTTGTGATGCATGCCCTGTCATTTTAACAAATACTTTAGCTAAGGGTGTGTTTTTATATAGATTATAATATTATTATACATATAGTTATAATATAAGAATTTAAAAATATTATATATAAATGGAAATGTTATTTTACAAAGTCCATTTTACCTGAAAAAAAACACAAAGTTATCACGCAGAAAGATTAAAATTTGCTTCATAATTTCACTCCTAATTTGTATATGTAAAAAATATTCTCTCTCCCTCCCTCCCCACCCCCCTCCTAATTATAGCATTCACGTCATCAGTTTTTTATCTTTAATTTTATAATTACATTAATAATTATTATTTTCTTTTTTTTATTTTAATTAAATAATACTTTTATACATTTATTACTATCTTTTATCTCTTCTCTACTCACAACCAATTTTAAAAATTATTAACAAATAATAAGGATGCACGGTGTTATACTAAATATACAGATTAACAATAATATTTTTTCTTTTATTTACTTACAGATACACACAATCATTTTATATAATATAAGAAACACAGTTACAGATATATAAAAAAACTACTTTGAATTCTCTTGTATATGCGTCTAAAATAATATATACAAATAATTAAATAATAAATAATCCAAGTTTAGTTTGCAAAAATTAATCATAAGCAGAAGTTAAACCTTAGGCATGAAAAATTAATTAAGTCGAATTTAAGTTATTTGAAGTTAAAACGAAACGTTGTGGCTTCGTTCATATCTTTAAAGGCAGATGAAACTTTTTTGTACGTTTGTAATAAACCAAATATATTTGGTGGAAGCAAAATTGGAATCCTACTTCAATTTGATATAGTATAATATACAATTAATTCAAAGATTGAATATTCATGTGGTTTTACAACATGCATCTTCGTGGATCCCACCTGATCTTGGGTACGTGTAGAACACTCGGGATTTAGCAGCAAAGGCATCCACATACAAACACATGATATGACACGAAGATACCACTTTTGGCCCTCGTAATATTTGTTCTTTTTCATTTTAGATTCTATCTTTTTTTTATATACCCTATGAAGCACATATGTTACAACTTTTTCATACCACGTTGCTATGAAACACATATTTATACCCTTGGTTTCCTATACAAAATTATTGTTAATCTCATTTTTCAGGTAGATTTTTTTTTATCTTATACCCTTGGTTTCCTATACAAAATAAAGAAAACATGGGCAGTAAAATAAAAGTTTAGTGACTAAAATAAATGCTTCTAAAGTTGATGGGGATGTACTGAAAATTGAACAAGTTGTCCTAAAAAGGTCGAGGTGGTGGGCAGGCTGGAATGAATAACAATAACAATAATAAGAATCCACAAAGGAGCCACACCAATAGGCCATAGGCCATAGGCCATAACCCATTTGAGAGAGTTGCTTGGCTTGATTTCTTGCTCGTGAGTTTGCAGCCATAACCATAATCATAACCATGGCGTCTCACTCCACAAACAAGCAACTCTACTTCATTCCATCGCTTTTCACCATCCTTTTCCTCTTGCTTTCAACCGCCGCCTCTACCCATGGTCAATTTCTCATCTCTTGCAGTTTCATGCCATTGGGTCTAATTGAAACGGATGCTATTGATCGCTTTTCAAAACTTACTGTTTTTTCTTAGATGATTTAATGTTTATCGTTCTTTGTAATCTCATTCTACGTGATTCATCGGTTTCATTCATCTTCATCTGTAAAATCTTGAACCAGCGTGTCTGATTGATATGTGATTTTGATTTGTGCCCTTTGTTTTGAGTTTATTCTAGGTTTGAAGAATGATCTGTTTCCAGAAATCTTAAGGGAAGAGGCAGTAGCAAGACTCTATGAGCTTGGAAAGGTATATATATTTATATTTATATATATATATATATATATATATGTATGTATGTATGTATCCTCAAACATGATAGATAGATATTGCATTTTTTACTTTTTATCCTACACCTCGTAGATCTTGTATCAAATAGTTCTGATTTCCGGTCACCTCGTAGATCTTGTATCAAATGGTATTATCTGTGCTTATTGACTGCTCTCAGCTCAACATTTATGCGTCAAATTCACTCGCCCCGCCCTTCTGCTATAGATCTTCTATGATTTTCGTTTGTACTGGTCCATTGAAGCAAATTTGGAGATGCTTTACTTATAAACTCAATTTAATTGCGTTGAATAACAGGTAAGTGATGTAAATGGGTACCTTGAGAGGACTTTCTTAAGCCCAGCTTCTATCAGAGCTGGGAATCTCATTCGTACATGGATGGAGGACGCGGGTTTGACTACGTGAGTTGTTGGCTATTCTGTATATTGGCTTAATGTTTTTTCTCTTTTGAGAAACCTCAACTTAGGCTGCCATTCATTTCCAGGTGGGTGGATGGATTGGGAAATGTGCATGGTCGAGTTCAACCGCCTAATGCTAGCAAAAAGGCTCTTTTAATCGGCTCTCATCTGGTAATTAGCAAGATTTATGTTCTTCTATATGAAATATTTATGTACTCTTTGCACTTAGTAGTTCTTTTTCCGTTGTTGACAGGATACTGTTGTTGATGCTGGTATGTTTGACGGTGCACTTGGTATCGTATCTGCTATATCAGCATTAAAAGTGTTGAACGTCACTGGAAAATTAAGGCATTTAAGGCATCCAGTAGAAGTAAGTTCAATTTTTTTTGCATTTGACTTTGGAATTATGATATCTTGAAAACAGCAAGTCTTTCTTGCTTGTTGTTCTTGCACTTATCACACTGCAGGTAATTGCATTTAGTGATGAGGAAGGAGTTAGATTTCAATCTACATTTCTAGGAAGTGCAGCTATTGCAGGTGTACTACCTGTTTCAACATTGCAGATACCTGACAAAAGGTAACATCATTAAAACAGTCTTATGATCAGTTCATGAGAATTTACGAGTCCCAGCGAAACTTACAGAAAGTTTATCAAACAGTGGTTTGACAGTGCAAAATGTTTTGAAGGAGAACTTGATAGATACTACTGATGAAAACCTCAGTCTGCTCAAATATGAACCCGAGTCTGTCTTGGGCTATGTAGAGGTAAGGGAATTCAGTAAAAAACATTAAATTCTTAAGTAATGTTCCCTTTTGAGATAGACCAGCTTTAGATTTCAAAACTACAAATTGGGCATGGTATTATTTTAATCTCTTCTTGTTATCCATGAGTTTTGGAGAATATTTGCTAGATGTAGCAATTATAACCTGAGGTTTGTTTGTGAAGCCTGCTGGATTTTCTCAGACTTAAAAACACCTTCCAGGCTAGCCCGTATAACCTGTAATTCCTGCCAACTCAACATTTGTATTTGCATCTGTATTGGTGAGATTATGCTACAGACGTAAATTGAGTTGACGATTTATCATCTTCTTTTTATGGCTCTATTAAAGTTTGCAATGCGCTGCTTGACTAACGGGTCACATGAATCCAGTTAAATATAGCAATTTTTTAGTTGGGTAGGGTTAACTGACAAACATTTTTTTGTCATTTTTAATTTATTTAGAAATATATAAAGCATTATATATAATCTTAAAGAGTAAATTATTACAATTATAGTCTACATTCTTGAACAAAATGACTTAGGAGGTTCGTTGCAATAATAATACAAATTAGTAAATTATTACAATAATAATCTACCCTTTTGACCATTTAACTCTTTTCAGTTTTCGCAAAAAAAAAAATTAAAACTATTTGACACATTTGAGATGAAATGTCTTCAAAATCGCCCGTTCATAAGTATATGGGTCAATATTGACACCTTTAGGCCGTGTTTGTGTTGAGCGAGTATAATAATTGATGAAGATGTTATATTGGGTCTAACTATCTTGATGCAAGTAGAACCAAAAATGAGAACCACATCTTATTAATGGGTGTTCAGTTGTGGATGTGTTGGATTCATAAGTCCCCCACTGAATGTTGAAATTGGATTCTGGGAGTATGAGGACAGTCTTATTCTAAGCTAATACATTATATAATCGTGCTATATCTGCAGGTTCACATTGAGCAAGGACCTGTACTGGAATCGGTTGGTCTTCCTCTTGCTGTGGTAAAAGGCATTGCTGGACAGACACGCTTAAAGGTATTTAAATGTTTACAATCGCTTAATTTGTTATACTTAAATTATTGTATTAATTTCTGTTTCTGTAATTGTATAACTTCAAATTTCATAGCATTGAGAAAACGGACATAATATTGGTGGATTACCTCATCTGACCTTGCCCGTTTTGAGCCAGCCCTATATGACCCATATTAGTTATTGTGGTTTGTCTAGTAAAAAATGAAGTTCTACTAATAAATTTGTTTGCACTGTCTTTATGTTGCAGGTAACGGTGAGAGGATCACAAGGACATGCTGGAACAGTTCCCATGTATATGCGCCGAGACCCTTTGGCTGCTGCAGCTGAATTAATTGTATCTTTAGAAAGCCTATGTAAAAATCCTCAGGATTTTATATCAAATGATGGTTCTGATGGACACTGTAACGCCTTCTCTATTAAATCTCTTTCCAGATCACTTGTTTGTACCGTTGGCGAGATATCAACCTGGCCCAGTGCAAGTAATGTCATTCCTGGCCAGGCAAGTACCCAACTCCACTTGGTTTAAGTATAATATTCATTGTTCACTTACTTTTTATTAAAAATATCTCAGGTAATATTTACGGTAGATATTCGTACCATAGATGACGTAGGAAGGGAGGCTATCATATATGAATTATCAAATCAGATGCATAGTATATGCGACCGTCGATCTGTTTCTTGTTTAATGGAGCGTAAGGTACATTGTCTCACCTTGTTTTTTCTATTTTTCCTCCTTACAACACGTGGGTGATTTGTGCCAACCCATGAAAACTCGTTTCAGGTCGTTCGACCTACTAACCTGCTAACACGACCCATTTAACATCCCTAGATTCTCCTTTGCTCACTATGTTGTCAATTTGCTGTGCAGCATGATGCCAATGCTGTAACCTGTGATGGTGAATTGAATTCTCAGCTTAAATCTGCGGCATATAGTGCTTTAAAACGAATGACAGGTGAGGATGTTGGTGATGTGCCGGTACTCATGAGTGGTGCAGGGCATGATGCAATGGCCATGTCTCATTTGACGAAGATTGGTATGCTATTTGTTCGATGTCGTGGAGGAATTAGTCATTCCCCTGAAGAACATGTATTAGAAGACGATGTTTGGGCGGCTGGTTTGGCAATTCAAGCCTTCTTGGAGAACAACTTTTAGGTACTAAATCATTGCTTTGTTTGTAATCATCAGGCATCAATGACTTGATGCCTTTGTGTGTATATGGAATATTGTTCATAAGTAACGCCTCAATGATTAGTTTCGTTACATGTATTCGTGTCAGCTCATCGATTTCACCTGAATTCATTTAGGGACATTTTACACATTTTTGCTCATAAGGTTCATGGTTGAGCTTTACACTTATTCATGCTAAAACCATACTTTTGACTAAGAGCTTCCATTTGCAAAGTGATATTTGTCATAGCATCCGGTTGGGTCGTATTTTGTCTTGGTCCATCTGAAGTATGAGCCATGGCGTGCCTTAGGGTTGTTCAACGAGTACAAGCCAACTCGTAATCTCTCCACTAAGCTGAAAATTGAGCTCAAACTCAGCTCGAATACAATTTGAGACGGCTCGTGGTTTGACACACATTTATAAAAGTAGATGTTATCACACTAGTAAAAAATAATGATTTCTTGACCTTAATCAACATCTTTAAACAAATTGTGCATAAACTTTGATTAATTAACACCGCTATGCTTCATTTGACTTGTGAACTATGTATAATCTATGATTATTTTAAAGTTAGCACACAAAGCTCTTAATCGTTCACCGCTGTTAATCATGGAATGATGCGTTAAGCTCCATACAATTAATATATATACTATAATCATAACCATAAACAAACACATAAAATCTCATCAATAGCCAACGAGGCATGGGGAGAATGTAATATAAGCAAACATTACTTTTACCACGAGATAGTACTTCTAGAGAGACTTTCAACCCTAAAGCAATCAGAGGAGAATGAAGATAACACAAAGCATAATCACCATATAATAGATCATTAAAAACCCATCATGTATCAAATTAAAGACAATGATCACCAATGACCAAAGGCAAATATACAACATATAGTGGGTGATCAATATATCGTAACTGACAAGAACATAAATGGACAAGTAATATACACTAGATCATATGCCTTTCGTACCCAATACACATTAACAAGAACATATCCACGAATCATACATCATCTATACACAATATACAATACTCAAAAAACAACACATAATGGCTGGAGGCGGTGAAGTGATATAAATAAAGTGATCACATGTAAAGGCTACTATAAGGATGATAAACAACACTAAACCCCTAAGACATAAACTATGACACATATAAGACGTATCTGGACCCTCCCTTGAACGTCTTTAATCTTAATCCTACGTCTCAAACTACCTCTGTACTAGACCATGTACTCAGAGATGCAGCTCTAACAAAAATTTTCCAATTCTTTCCTCCCAAGTCAGTTTGGGTATGCCTATATTTCTCCTCCCATCTATCGTAAAGGTCTTGACTGTGAAAACTCCAAAATATGGTCTGAAACTTTTTTTATTTAACGCACGAATAAACACAAACCACTGTATTGACTATGTCACGCCCCGTCAAGGTGGAAACACAAGTGTGAAGTTCATGGATAACAACCATTCTTAACATTGAATGACATCAAAATGAATCCAAAATGTTTTCGAATGACAATATAAGTTTTTTTTCACAAATTCAAGAGTTTTACGGTTGTGGCCTACAACGTAGTATGCATGTCTACTTCGAGTAATACAATATCAAAGGATGAACTTAATGTATCAATTTTCTAAGAATAACATGCTTAAAAGTCAACAATAACTTAGTGAGTTTATAGTTTTAGTGGTTTTAAAAATTAGTTTCCATCTGAACCACAAGATTTCACTATGTCAATTGTTATATAAAAGGGGTAACTTTATAAAATAGTAACCAAATTTAAAAAATATTCCAATTAGGTAACGTAAGTTTAAAAAGTGTTCTAATTAATGTCATAGATCTATGTATCATGAGCTCCCAAAACCAGAACTTGACAAGTCTATAGTTGAGTCCCAACCCAATGTTCTATCCTGAAATATTGTAATAAAATGAAAAATATACACCCGGTTAGTACATGGCTGGAGCTACCAACCATAGGGGGGGGGGGGTATCAACCCAAATAGATCTATCCATAACTTTCACGCTAACCTGACATTAATGGTAATAGAATACCTGGGACTTAATGCGGTAAAATGTCTACTCACGCAACAATATATCAAGTACTTGCGTCCAAACAAATTAGTCTTAGCATACATTATCCCTCACTTAATTAAAATACAGTTAAAATAGGACCTGTGAGACTCACCTTATACGTCTAGCAATGAATAAGCAAACAATGATGTGTAGCAAAGTTCGACCTACTCATGTCCTTAAACATTTAAGAGACCTAAAGTTCTAAACAATGAATCTATAGTGCAAGTTGGTCATAGTTCCCATTCACCCAATTAGACTTTTTATGTACATTTGTTTCATTCCAAGACTCAACGACCATTGGTGAAATGTTTCCTTTTTCTGAAACTATATATTCATATAAGATATATATACACAATGTATGTATCAAAATGTATCATTGAGTCTTTGTGTCCTTGTGTCAACTTTGAATTCAAGTTATAAAATAATATTCGTTTCCACTCGCGTCGTAACCCGACGTGTATGGTGAATAAATATATATGTAATATTTATTAAAGACTAAAGTTTTCAAAAGATGACACGTATTTAGACAAACAAATACTTATAATATTTTTACTCAATATAGTCGTGAAAGATACCGTACCTAAAATAAATGGAAGCCTTAGAAACTGATAATACAAATTATATAGTAAAGAAGAAGAACCAATAGCAAAAGTTACGCACACATACATGAATACAGAAGATTGTAAACATAATTGGGCATAAAAAGAGAATAATTATATTAAATGTTATAGGTTTGGATATTATGCTAGTATAGAGAAAATGTCACAATGTAACAAATGCTTTAAAGAAATTTATTATATCTGTCTCTCTCTCTCTCTATATATATATAAAAGCAATAGTAAATGAACAAACTAAAACAAATGTAAATTTATATTCTAAAAAACAGAAAAATTAGAACTAACAACAGAATTACATAATGTAAAAATTAAATTTATAAAAAATATGATAGATGAAATTGAAGAACTAGTTAAAAAGAAAAAACAAATAATAACTGAAGTAAGCCAAATGTCTATGAAAACATAACAAACGTCTATACAAACATAAGGATCAACTAATATGATAAATATTCCATGTAGAGTATTGCTAGATCATAACAAACTTTTAGATTTAACATCCTTGGTAGATATTGGAGTAACTAAAAGCTTAATGCCACATAGCTTAGTATCATCGAATACCATAATAACTAACATATAGATTGGTAATCAGAACAGTTGAAGACAAGTTAATTGCTATAACACACTATTTAGAACCCATAGGAATACAATTCTTAGATTTTGCTAGAAACTATAGTATTAAATATGAAATTGCAAGAGTAAACATAAACCCCAAATACATAAAAGCATGGTGGACAAGGAAATTAAAATTTTGTTAAACAACATAAAAGAGAACAGCCTATTGAGAATGAAATAATAAGTACCTACCAAAATTTAAGCCATGAATTAGAAAAAAAAAGATATTACAAAAAGTATAAACCATCCAAAAATTCTAAATTAAAAAAAATGGACTAATCGGAGAAGATATTAAAAAATCAAAGGTTCAATATGTCTATAAGTTCAAGATAAAAAATAACAAGATTATAATTAGAACAACAAATAAAGAATATAGTCTCTTAGATAAAGAAGAATTAAAAAACAAATTTCAATTATGATAGGTCAATGATTGATTAGAAAAATCAGAGAGTCCTCATGTAAGCAACATTCATAGTTAAAAATCATAATGAAATAAAACTAGGAAAAACAACAATAGCATACAATTATACAAGATTAAATGACAATACAGAAGACGATAAATATAACATTTCGAATTAGGATAGCTTAATACGTTTAATACAGAAGAAAAGAGTTTTCTTAAAATTTGATCTAAAGTCGGCATATTCAAAACAGTTAAATTACAAAAAAGTTTTGAACCTTATAGAACATTCACATGTCTAGAATAATAGTTTGATTGAAATGTTTTTAGTTTTGAGTTAAAAAATGCACCACCAATTTTTCAAAGGTTTATGAATAATATATTCATAAATTTTGATTTTTGTTTGGTATACATTGATGATATTTTAGTTACAAGTGAAACACTATATGAACATGAGATATATCTGGAATAGATATTTAGCAAAAATTAAAAAGAGAATGGTATAGTAGTTTAAAAAAAAATGGAACTCCTTCAAATAAATTTATCTTTTCTAGAACTAGATATAGGAAATGATAAAATAGAATTACAACCACATATCTCTATAAAGATTTAACAGTTTTTAGAGAAATCTAAACATTTAAAACATATACAAGCCTTTTTTTTAGGATTTGTAAATTATGCTAGAAAATTTATCCCAAAGTTATCAAAATTAGTAGGACCATTGTACACTAAATAAAATGAGGACCAAGACTTTTCAATATAGAAGATATTAAATTAGTAAGAGAAATTAAACAAATAATAAAAGATATTAAACCATTAGAACTTCCGTTTGTAACAGACTATATAATATAATAATAAAAACATATGTAAGTAAGCGAAATAAATATAGCTCAAAAAGTAAGGAAAAGGTTTGTGCATATGCTAGTGGAAATTTTCAATCCAAAACAAATTGAACTAGCATAGATTTTGTAATACAAGCATTAATAAACGCATTAGAAAAATTATAACGAATTAATTTCATTGCGAAGCTATAGTTAGATTTATAAAAAATGATAATATTACGAAAATGAATAGAACTAGATGATACGTTATACATGAAAATGATACGTCATAAATTTTAAACATATAAAAGGAAAGAACAATAGAATAGTTGATATGTTCTTTAAAAAATATTAGTAAATTGTTGTTTTCAGACGGACATAAAACATAAACGTAAAGAAAAGATTATACATCATGGAAAGCTTAAGAAAAACCCTTTGGCATTGGTATATCTTTGAACGAGGAAGAAAAAACAAAAAAACTTATGAGTCAAGCTATAAGGTCCATGGAAAAATTATATAGTTATTCACGTGAGCCCTCGTCGATGGCTTAGAATTGCACAATTTTATACACCACCTGCACAAAAATATAATGACTTCATTATACATACTTATCCAAGAAACCCACAGTATAAACATAGGGTGGAGCCTTTTACACATAATACATAGAGTTCAATTATCACTTTTGAAAATTATACCCTACAAAAATGCAATGATTTAAACATAAAATTTTGTCTAGTTATAAGGATAAAAATAACACATAAATAACAGTGTTTGCTAGATAACCTATGGTGTAATCAAACAATGCCACATGCATAAAATTTCAAGATGCAAGTGCTAGATACATTGAGCATCTATTTTAATGAACAAAATGTAAAAAGTCCAGAAAGGCAGCGGCCAAAATTTACACACTATATAATCTTTAGAGGTATAAAGATACGTATTTTTAATAAATAAAAAACTGTTGCAAAATACATATGTTCGAATCCAGTTTATAAAGGATATCAAGCTTTGCTAAAACTTTAAAAATAGCCTTAGAACATTTTAAAATAAATTTATTTTTGTGGAGCCTAAAGAGGTTTAAACCTTTTTAGAAGTGGCAAAAGCCAATCTCGAGCGAGTAATATACAATATCAGGATGAAATGATTGTTAAGTTACAGGAACAACCTATACAACAAGGACAAAATACACACTCTATACAATGTCAAATCGAAAATAGCGTGTTAAAACAATAGATAGTATGCAAAGGCTCGAAAAGAAAGAAAATATAGTTATACACGTGAATTTTGATTCCTTAGTAGCTAGAATAATAGAAATAGATACGCCATCGATACAATGTTTAAACTCATTTCCCAGAATTCGAACAGATGGTTTCATAAAAAAATTATACAAAGTTTACGTTACAGTTAAACGAATTACAATAAAGTTGTGAAAATCGACTTTAACAAAGAAGTTTACACAGGAGTGAAAGTGGTTGAAAGAACCGATGAAAATGGATTAGGGAACAAGCCTCTTGCTTTTCTAAATCAAATTCCCTGAAGATATGTCATATGAACAAATAATTCAATTTTACCATAATGTTACAAGTGATAATTTAGAAATCAAACTCAATGATCACACAAAAAATCTCATAGAACGTTTTGGAGAGAAATTTACACTTGTAATTGGAAGCATTGCTACACATATTTATCGACCAATAGTTGGATACAAATTCTTTTTAGCACTACCACATAAAAGTGAATACATCTACAGGGAAAAGAGTATTCTTCAGTCATAGAGTTCTGAAGCAAGTATAAGTACAAAATCTGCTTATAAGTACAATGATAAAGTTTTCTAATCTTTATTGGCTAGAGAATATAAATCAATTTATTATATAACAACAGAAAAGTCTAAGATTGTGACTGCTTTAGATGGAAGAATAGTAAACTAATAGCTGAAGGTTATACACAAAGTTGGTATCATACAAATCGGAATATCCTTTACCGTTTGTTGTAGAAAGTGATGATCTAGAGCTTAAATATATTATAAATCTTAAAGATACTGAAGACGTCTATAGTGATCCAGGATACACCTAGAGGATTTTATTGATTAAAGTCCTTTACAATAGAAGTTTATCATTAAAAGACAATTATTCTCCAAAATATACTGAAAAACTAAAGATTCACTTGAAAGAATAAGAAGTTATTTGTCGTTTTAGTTCTTCGAATTGTATCCATTCTTTTTTCTCCAAAAGACAATTATTCTCCAAAATACTGAAAAACTAAAGATTCACTTGAAAGAATAAGAAGTTATTTGTCGTTTTAGTTTTTGACTTCTTTATTTTACTATTTTAGGCCATATAGCTTGTTAGAATAATTATTGTATAGGATTCCTTTGCTCTTGTTTGCCTATAAATAGGTAGTTTTCTTTTCGGTATAACACACTTGAAAAAACTTAAGCAATGAATAATATCATAATACTTTATGGCATTTTAAACTTTTATCTTCCATTCTTTTTAGTTTAAATATGTACATTTTTAAGTTTCTTCCTCTGTTCTTCATATTATAACTCTTTGAATATATACACACACACATCCCCAGAGATCAAATGAAAACCATCATCTTAGGAGAAAACAAAAAATAACAATCTCTATCAATCATAATCGGTTTATTTTGTTAATTGAAAGGGTATATTTGTAAATCTATCACCTTATTATTTTTCTTAAATTTCTTATTTTACTCTTTGATATGTTGACTAAATCCCCTCAACCTCTAATTTTCTCATCAAAACTCTTAATCTTATCTCTTCTATTCAAGAACACACAACCACCACCGTCTGATCATGACTTCGATCCCCCCTCACGCGAACCACCACCATCTATTTATGTTCTAATTCTTGAACTTGGTTCTGGAATCTAAGACATTCGAATCATCACAGACTGCTTTCTACTTTGTGACCAATGATCTACACACTTCTTCATAACCAAAATATAGTGCCAAGAACACATCGAGCCATTTAGCTTTCCTTGCTTCCCATGTTGAATGGAGTAATGGCTAATTTTTAAAGGTGGTCTAGACCCCAATCATAAAGAAATTGAATAATTTCTTGAATACAAGTAATAAAAGAAAAGAGATCTGTTTATATGACGATCATGATGATTACTTATAGTGTTAACTTTGTAACATATAGTCTTATATGAGATACATATATGTAACTAGAGTTATGTACATACATGTAACTTCGGGTCTGTATATGTAACATTATGAGTTACGTATATGTAACATATATAAGAAAGACAACTTATGAGTGTTACGTTTGTAACTTATAGTCTTGTCTGAGGTACGTATATTTAACTAGAGTTATATAGATATATGTAACTTGAGTTATTTATATGTAACACTGTGAGTTACATATAAGCCACCTGTACAAGAAAGATGATTTATATATGTTCGGTTGAAGAAGCACAACAAAACACGTTGTAGAAAGCAGACATCTTCCTCATTCATCTTTTTCTATTTTTTGTATTCAGTTGATAATTATTTAACATGGGTATACATATATGTAACAACATATATGTGTAACTCAAGTTAAATATATGTTACCTCTGGTTACATCTACGTGAACGTGGTTCAACAAACAAGAAAGCTACCTACATATATGTATCTTATTTGTTAATGTTAGTCAACAAGAAAAAAAATTCAGCTTTCATATATGTAGATGTGAGTTATATGGAAAAAAATGACTTGATTGATTTAAACCGGACTCCGTATATGTAACTCAAGGTTACATATGCGTAACACAATAACACAATATCCAAATTGAACTTGGACTTACGTATATGTAACACATTGTTTCATATGCCTAACATAGTGAAACTAAAAATATTGAACTTAGGTTATATATATGTTACACATCTTATTTTGATTCTTTCTAACCGTAAATCAGGAAAGATAAGAGAAAATAGAGGAAAATATGAGAGAAGTTAGTGGGTTAGAAGAGAGGAAAGAGAAACTTAACTTTTAACTTTGCCTAATATACCCCTATTTATTAAAATGTCATTTAAACTTCCCAATATTTATAATATGCCACTATTATATGAGCCATTGATTAAATTCGATCAATTGTTAAATATTAGTTTTCATGGTTTATAGTTATATTATGGTTTTCAAGGGATCCTTTCCATACATATAGGGCTAGGCTAAAATGGGAAAAAAAACCATAAAAACCTTTAAAAAAATTTATAACACTCGTAACCAACCTAAATGAAATTCGATTTAACTCATTCCAACGACATTAGAACCAACTCTTCAAACTCTAACTTCTTAGCTTTTAGTATTTAGCTTTCAGGTTTTAGATGTTAGAGTTTAGGTTTTAGCATAAGGGTTTAGCTTTTAGGGTTTATTTTTAAGGGTTTAGGTTTTTCTGGTGGGGGTGGGAGGGGTTTAGGTTCTTGGGGTGTGGTGGGGGATTTAGATATTTGAGGCTGGGAGAGGTTAGGGTTTCTAGAGGTGGACGTGGGTGGGGTTAGGTTTATGGATATAAGGGTGGGTTCAACGAACTGATTCAGATACCACTAAAATAAGTTAAATTGGAGTTAGTTTAACCCGGTTATGAGTGTTTTAGAATCCTTTTTAGGATTTTTAAGGTTTTTCCTTTTTAGAATCCTTTTTAAAGTTTTTCCTACACACACGCACACACACACGCACACGCACACACACACACACACACACACACACACACACACACACACACACACACACACACACACACACACACACATATATATATATATATATATATATATATATATATATATATATATATATATATATATATATATGAGAAAAGATAAAATGAGAACTCCAACTCCGAGAACTCATGAAAAACAATCAAAGTCATTAATTTAAACTATAGTAATAATATTATTATTATAATATAATATCAGTAAATAAGTTTCTATGTGATAAATTATAGGTATTCATATATTTTAAAATTTTCCCACATGTGTAAATGGCAAAAGCTTACACATGTGTAACTGGTGAGCTTATATATGTGTAAATGGTAACCTTACACATGTTTAATATTTAAAATATACGAATACATGTAACTTAACATGTATAAATTAGTTTTATGATGTTATATATTAATAATAATTATAGGTATCTAGATAAAATAATGATTTTACTGTTTTTCATGAGTTCTTGGTAGTGTTATAGAAATCGCTAGGCACTAGTTGGGTGGTAATGTATCGACTAGCGATTAATCAGATTATAATTTTATATATAATTTGTATTTTTATATATAAATACAATATTTATATGTAATTTTATAAAAATGTTCAGTTTTATATATACACACATATTTGGCTAGAGTTTCCAAGTTTTGGCTGAAATTTATTAAGTTAGTCGGAATCACTACTTTTTGGTTGGTTAAGACTGCCTAGGTCTGATTTTGACCACCGTTGACCACCTAGAGATTAATTGGCCGATTCGCCCAAAATTACAAGGTGAAGGCCAATTTTTGATGAATCGGCGATTAATCGACATTAATGTTAATTTTTACAACACTGGTTCTCGAAGTTCTCATTAAAAATAGAAGTTCTCATTTGAGTCTTCCCCTATAGGGCTTGGTTTAAATGAAAAATAAAGAATGTGAATTTGTAAATATATATAAAAGAACGTATTGTTGTATATGTGCACTATTGTTATTCATAAAATAAAAAATAGTGATTTAACTTGATCTTGACTTTGTTTTAGAACGTTTGTAAAAGTTTTCTCAATTTATCTTGGTTTTCATTTGAACTGCACAATATATATACATATATATAGGGAAAGGTATCACAAAAGAATACCTTCTTGTGTAATAATTTCATCTTTACGTAATTAATTCGTACACTTGCGTTATAATTCCACTGATAACGTTCATTCTTGCGTGATAACTTCGTACGCTTCGCATGAAAAAACACTTTTGTAAGGTTATATTAGAAGGATAATGTAACCAAAAGAAGCCAAAACAACCAAGGAGCTTCCTGCATGCATGCACTAATGTACAAGGTAGAAGTTACTTCGGAAGTTTTACACTCATCATAGAAATTATTCTAAGTGTAAAATCTTCCGTAGCCCAAGATCAAGTCCTCCAAAGCCAAAGATGAAGTCTTTCGAAGCTTCAAAGACAAAGTCTTCCGAGGCCAATGAAGTGAAGACTGATTTCTTCCAAAGACAAAGAAGACATGCTTTCTCTGATCTACTTTTCCATAAAGCTGAATTACTTCCCACTGCAACTCTTATGACTCACCAACTTATACAAGTTGGTGAAAAGGTCCATGTTTTAGTAAACTGTAGATTATGATCTTGAGTCTATAACTTCCTACTTTGTACCTTTTATCCTTTTTATAATATATTAGGATGTAAGCTATGGCATGTCATAGTCACTAGTCAAAAGGCAATCTGTCTTTTGACTTTACATTGATCTTATTGTCTAGATTAATGTTTCCAGCTGGCCTTAAAAGTATGGCCAGTTGTAGGATGTAGTATAAAGTATCTTAGGTCCTTGTATTTCTTTTTATGCTTTGTAACACTTGTAAAAGAACTTGAGAGCAATATACAGCATCCTTGTAAACCATACTTATCTTGTTCTTGTTCTTAGTTCTGTTTCATTGTTTACTTGTGTTCTTAGTATCATTTATATAAACCCGGTTCCCTATTTGATCTGTTAAGTATTCTAACACTCTCCTCATTATGAGACTGATTGTATTGACCATCCCTTAACCGGTCCTGCAATTGGTATCAGAGCATTTTAGGCTCTTGATTGTAAGATCTCACCATCTTAAATCCCTTCAGTTTCACAAAATTCTTAACAACTCGAATGGCAGCTATCAGAAAGGCTGATATGGAAACCGGTACCATGACAAAGTCTCCACTGATCACTCCTGATGATTTTGATACTTGGTGCTAAATAATGGAAGGCTTCATCAAGTCTCAAGACTCCAGGATGTGAGGATCTGTTGTCTCTAGATCTCATGTACCATCCACCTCTTCAGCTGCTGCTGGTGGTGGTATGATACCAAAGGAAGTGGTTGACTATTCTGAAAAAGACTGGAAAAAGATAGATATAGATCATAAGGCCATGACTGCTCTCCAAACTACTCTTCCAAACTCCATCCACAAAGGCTTCAAGAAGCGCAAGACTGCTAAGCAACTATAGGATGCACTAAAGCTTATGTATGAGGGGTCCACTGAGGCAAAATAAAACAAGAAGGACCTCTTGAAGCAGCAGTTTAGGAACTTCACCTTCAAAACAAGTGTGGTCATTAAGAGGACTGAGAACCTCAAGACCCTTACTCTCACTGAGTTATATGGTATCCTCAGTGGCTACCAAATGGATATGAACATGCAAAATCCATCTGGTAACTCCAACAATCAGCAGAGTTCAGCCCTGCATGTGGTTGAAAGGGATTGCAGAGAACCACAACATCATCTCATCTGCTACCATGACAACTCACAAAAGGGTCCTTTCATCACCTTACCGGAGACACCAAGAGAGAGCTATATCCAAGGAAGCCCATTCCAAAGACAAGCTCTTCACAAGCCTTTGTGTCTACTGATGAAAGCATAGGCAACCTTCTCTTTACCCTTGAAGACCTAGACTGTATCCATCTAGATGATCTGGAGTACATGGAAATAGTTGAGCAAATGGCTTTTCTCACTCACAAAACCAAGAAGTTCTACAAGAGGATAGGGAGGAAGTTTCCTAGCAATGCAACTAGTGGAAAGTTTGGGCTAGACAAAGGAAAAATGAAGTGTTACAACTGTAACCAAATGGGACACTTTGCTAGAGAGTGCAAGGAATCAAAGACAAATGGTGGCCAAGCACAAACAACACCAAACTACACTGAAGGAGCTCCCCAGAATGAGAAGCCCAAGCAGCAAGCTGCAGTTGCCGTTGAACAAGGAGGCTTTGACTGGAGCTGTCAGGTTGATGATGCATCTCCAACCAAGTACTGATAGCAGATCACGAAGAAGTTATGGTATTGGAACATCTTTGTACACCTGAATGTATTGCTAAAGTTAACAGATATAGGTCCTATAACTTAGAGATGAGGTCTGATCTTGAGTCCTTAAACATTTTAAAAGCTGATTTCAAAAGAGCTGAAAATGATTACAAACTTAAAATAGAATATCTAGAGAAAACAATTTCAACTCTTAAGCATGAACATACCAACTACAGGACTCGGATAAAAGATCTCATCACTAAGTTAACTGAATGCCAAGCTGAGCTGGTGATCAGCAAAGCCAGGGTAGAAAAATGTGTTCTTGAAGAAGAGACCTTCAAGAACATGATATCCTTATCTCTGTATGCAAAAGTTTGTTATCGGAATAAGCAGGGACTAGGATCTACTAAGATAGCTCCTCCACACACTCTATTGTTTGTAAGATCTCCATGGTGTGGAACTTGTGAATATGAGCTTCCTCTTATTGACCCCATTGATGAAGAGGATGAAGAGGAGATAGTGAAGGATGATTCTGAGAAGAGTGGAGAAGATCATCCTAAGGAGGGACACTATTCTCTTGAAGAGAGAAAAGAATCTGGGATGACCAATTCTAAGAGGAAGAACTTGATCAGAAAAGCCAAAAGGAAATCAAAGAAGGCTCAAGAGATCAAGGCCACTTTCAATTCTAAGCAGAAACAAGTGTTTATCTCTATAGGATTTGAAGTGGTGAAGGCTGAAGACTCAACTATGAACTTTAGTACTAGAAGTTCTAGTTCATGTCCAACTTATTCCAGCCAAAAGAAGAAGGCTGATCAGTTATGTACCACTGCTGCACAGCCTGAACCATCCAGTTCCAAAACCAAGCCCCACCCTAAGAAGCTTGTTGCATCATCTGTAAAGATAAAGATGGAGGTGGAAAGTGATCAAGTTTAGCCTTTCTCTCAGTAGAAGGCTCTCAAAAGAAAGCAAATGGATTGCATCATATGTGGCAGTACTTCCCATCTTTCTAAGGATTGCATCTATAATCCTAAAAGTACTGTCCATATGATCAAAAAGAAAACTTCTAAGAAGAAGAAAGAAAAGCTAGCTTTAGAAGGAAAATCTTTTCCTTTCGAAACTCCAAGGTGAAGAAGAAGACAAGTGAAAACTTGCCTTCAGAAGAAAAGTTGGTCTCGAAGATAGGAATGCTTTCGAAGTATTGAAGCCTGCTACAGTGAAAGCAAGATCTTCCGAAGGTCCAGTCTCCAAAACTTCCAAATTTGTTAAAACTTCCAAAGTATTGAAAGTCAAGTCTAATCTTCCAAAGATGGTATGGAAGATGAAGGAAGACTAAGTGACTGAAAGTTCTTCATCAACTACAGCTGATGATCCTAAGAACTTGAACATAGGATCAATCACTATTACATTGTCTTCAAATCATTTTGATAAACCCAAGACCAATGAGGCTTGGGTTTCCAAATATAACTAAACGCTTCTTTCTTGTGCAGGAACAACTAAAGACTAAGAGAAATGTATGGATCATTGATAGTGGTTGTTCCAGGCACATGACTGGCATGGTTCTCTACTTTAAAATTTTGAGAAAATTGATGGAGGGCCAGTTGCTTTTGGAGGAGATGCTGGAGGTTGCATTATAGGAAGGGGCATGGTCACAAATGGTATGCTCAACATTGAAAAGGTAAACTTCGTCAAAGAGCTTGGGTACAATCTACTGAGTGTATCCCAATTTTATGATCGGAAACCCAACATGCTCTATACTGAGCATGAGTGCATTGTTCTCAAGCCTGGGGTGGTCATTCCTCAAGAGCATATCCTACTCAAAGCCCCCAAAAAAGGGAACATGTACAAGATGGACTTGCAGGAAACATCTTCCTCAGGAGAAGTTTCTTGCTTTCTATCTAAAGC
Source organism: Flaveria sonorensis (assembly GCA_025506505.1). NCBI lineage: Eukaryota > Viridiplantae > Streptophyta > Magnoliopsida > Asterales > Asteraceae > Flaveria > Flaveria sonorensis. Next base: position 26,853,612 of record CM046437.1, on the reverse strand, counting down.
AAATAGTGATGAGTCTTTCCTCTGGCATAAAAGAATATGCCATGTAAACTTTAAAAACATGAATAAATTAATTAAGAATGATTTGGTAACTGGAATACCAAAGAAAGAGTTTACAAGTGATGACCATTATGTAGCATGCCTGAAAGGGAAGCAACACAAAGTGTCTCACAAGCCAAAGGAAAGAAACTCTATCACTACTCCCCTACACTTATTACATATGGATCTCTTTGGCCCCACTAGTGTAATGAGTCTAGGAAGGACCTCATATTGTTTGGTGATCACAGATGACTTCATAAGATTCATTTGGGTCTTTTTCCTTAGTACTAAGGATGAGACTCCTGAGATCTTAAAGAACTTCATTCTAAAAATTGAGAATCAATGGGATCATAAGGTCAAAACCATAAGATGTGATTAAGTAATAGAAATTAAGAACCAAATCCTTGACACATTTTATGATGGAAAAGGTATGACATGACAATATAGTGCTCCCATGACTCCCCAGCAAAATGGTGTTACTAAGAGGAGAAACAAGACACTTATTGAGGCTGCAAGAATCATGTTGTCTGACTCTAAACTGCCTATCATATTCTGGGCTGAGGCAGTCAACACAACCTGCTATGTGTAGAACAGAGATTTAGTGGTTAAGACTCATGGTAAGAATTTTTATGAGCTGTGGCATAAAAGGAGACCGTTTGTTGGTTTTCTCAGGTCATTTGGATGTCCTTGCACCATCTTGAATACCAAAGATCAAATAGCCAAATTTGCTGAGAAATCAGATGATGGACACTGTATTGGATACTCTTCCCAAGCTAAGGCTTATAGAGTATACAATCTCAGAACTAGAGTAGTCGAGGAGTCAGCCAGTGTAACCTTCAATGAGCACACTCCTAGTATGAAAGGTTCTGGTCCTGATTGGCTTTTGAACTTGATTTAGTTACAAATTGTTTTAACAAATCTTGTGAGAATGTTTCAGGATCTACAGGTAACTTATCAATAGGAGATCCTGACCCAAGATTTTAGCTGAGAAGACCAAGCAAGAATACTACTTCAGCTCCAGTGGTAGCTAACCCTGCTAAGTGAAGATCGTATCAGCACAAACATGACAAATTCAGCTGACACATCTGAGACGCCTACAAATTCCAGCTCGGAGGCTCAAAACTCAGATGAAAGAACTTCAAATATAGGAGAAGATGGAAATGGTGACAGTGATCAAGAATTTCTTGATGCTGATAATCACTCCATAGAAGACAATATAAATGATGTCACACACTCATTGGATCAAGCCTCTCTTGATAAGTCTGCTGATGTGGTGGGTGATACTCCATTGCCAGATCTAAATTTCTTAAATTTAGATCTTTCCAATCAACTTGATATGATCCCTCAACTGAGGATCCACAAGTCACACCCTACCACAAACATCATTGGAAATATTGATACAGGGTGAGAAAGTTGATGAGGCTTTAAAGGATGGAAGTTGGGTTGAAGCAATGCAAGAGGAGCTGCTTCAATTCAAAAGACAAAAGGTTTGGAACCTATGTCCTCTTTCTCAAAAAGACTACAATAGGAACCAAGTGGGTTTTTAGAAACAAGAAGGATGATAGAGGAATTGTCATCAAGAACAAGGCCAGACTAGTTGTTCAAGGATACACATAAGAAGAGGGAATTGACTACACAGATGTCTTTGCTCCTGTAGCAAGACTTGAAGCTGTTAGAATATTCCTAGCTTTTGCTACATCCAAGGATTTCAAGGTCTACTAACTTGATGTCAAATGTGTTTTTCTATATGGGGTGATCGATGAAGAAGTGTATATCAAACAACCACCTAGGTTTGCAGACCCAGATCATCCTGATTATGTCTGCAAGCTTGATAAAGCTCTTTATGGGCTGCATTAAGCTCCAAGAATGTGGTATGAGACACTATCTCAGTATCTCTATGAACATGGCCACAAGAGGGGTACTATAGATGGAACTCTCTTCATCAAAGGAACAGGGAATGACTTAATGTTGGTTCAAGTATATGTAGATGACATTATATTCGGGTCAACTAATCCAAAGCTCTACAAAGACTTTAAGAGGCTGATGAAGAATAGATTTGAAATGAGTGCCATGGGGGAACTTAATTTCTTTCTAGGAATTCAAGTGAAGCAAGTTGAAAATGGCATCTTCATAAGTCAGTCAAAGTATGTACAAGACATCCTCATAAGATTCAACATGACTGATTTCAAGGTTGCAAAGACTCCCATAGCCAGAAACCACTCCCTTGGATCTGATCTTGAGGGGGAGTATGTGGATGAACATCTCTACAGGGCTATGATTGGGTCTCTTATGTACCTCACAGCCAGCAGGCCTGATATCATCTTTGCCACATGCATCTGTGCAAGATATCAAGCCAACCCAAGATGTCATACCTGGTTACTGTCAGGAGAATTCTTAGATATCTTAAAGGTGCTCCTAAGCTTTGCCTTTGGTATCCAAAGAATTCTGACTTCAATTTGTATGCCTATATAGACAGTGACTATGGTGGATGCAACATGACTACAAACTCTACATCTGGGGGGTGTCAATTCCTTGTTGGAAGGATTGTCTCATGGTAATGCAAGAAACAATCCTGTGTATCTGCATCAACTGCTGAAGCTGAATACATTGCTACTGCAAGCTGCTATGCTCAAGTGCTTAGGTTTCAGAATCAGATGCTGGACTATGAATTCAACTTCAAAAAGACTCTCATCCACATAGACAACAACAGTGCTATCTCTATTATAGAGAATCCTGTGCAGCACTCAAGGACAAAACACATAAACATCAGGTATCATTTGATTAGAGATCATTTTGAAAAAGGATTAATCAAACTAGTCAAAGTTAACACAAATAAACAATATGATGATATGTTCATTAAAGCTTATGATGAACAAAGATTCAAATATCTTGTATCAGCTATTAGAATGATTAACTTTGAATAAATTTTTGTTAAACTTAAATCAATTCTATTTCTAAAACCTACGTGTCCTAAGTTGTCTATTTTATCATCTTCATAAGCCCAGTTTCCTTTGGAAGAAAATTTTTTCCAAAAGATATTCCTTAGATTTTTGAAAATTTTAAACATATTTTCTTTCGGAAGATCTCAAGTTGTTTTCAGAAGAACATTATGTCTTCAAATCAAATAACTATTTATAAGACATTTACCTTCAGAAGAAATTCTGATATATCTTCCAAAGCATAAATATGCTTTTAAGTACTTACATGTATTTGAAAGGCAATTTTCTTTCGAAAACAATTAAGTCTCGAAAGATTTATTCTCTTAAGAATAAAACTTCCAAGTCCTGATTTCTTCCGAAACCAAACATGTCTCGGAAGCAAAATTCTCTAAGTATTTTCCTTCCGAAGAAAAATTTTCACAAATCTTAAGAATATCTTCAGAATCCAAATTGGCTTCGGAAGCTTTTCTTACAAAACTTCTGAAGACAAAAATACCTTCGGAAGATTTTCGACTTCCAAGAAAACAACCTTTTTGGGCACTTTTTAAAGGTGGGACCGACATTCAGATTTCAAAGTTTATCCTTTTGCATTAACTTTGTCTCAAATCCATTTTATATATATATTCTCTCTCAACGGTTTCTCTCTTTCACTATATTCTTCATCTGTAAATCTTCTAACCTAAATTCACCCACAAACCGCCCTTGTTCTTATCTTCCTTCACAAAAACTACCTCAAAATGGCCAACCTTTATCATAGAAACCAACCTGATTTCTCATGCAACTTCACAGGAAACATAATTAAGTTACTCTGTAGAACTCTAAGAAAGATCCTAGTTTCTTAGAGGTTTGTCACTTTCTTACCCTATCAAACTACTTCACCTCCCTCACCATCGATCCTCCACTCTATGTGGATCAACTGTTGGAATTATGGAGGACCTATCAAGAGGTCACCATGGATGGGGAGAAGGCACTATCTGCCACAGTGCAGGGGAGGACAATCTTCATCACTCCAGCATCCATAAACTCACATCTAAGGCTGGATGATGTCGAAGGTGATTTGTCCTTCCCCAAATCTGCTATTAACCATACCTTTAGTCAGATAGGCTATGAAGGGGATTTCTCCATCAAGACCTTAAGGAAAGGGAAGGTTTCCTCTTAATGGAAATACCTCCTTCATGTCGTCATTCACAGTCTATCAAACAAGCATGGAGGATGGGACCAAGTTCCAGAGGACCTTTCCTACATAGTCCATGGGATGGTTCAGGGAGTCAAGTTCAGGTATTCACATTTTGTGTACATTAATTTACTTGCAAAATTAGACTCCTTAGAATATTACATGTTCCCTAGATAAGTCCAGCACATTCTTAACTATGAACTGGGCTCACAGTTGAAGGAAATAAGTAATGTTCTAAAATTGGGATAGATGAAGCCCAGCATCTTCAAGACTATGAGAAAGCCAACTCTTGGCTTCTCAGGGGTAGAAACAACCCTTGTCCCAAAAATTCTAGAGCTCATTGCTCAAGGTGATAGCCTAGCAGCACCAGCTAGTGTTGAACTTCTATTTCTTAACCCCATATATAGCCATAAATAACCATCACCTACCAAAGAAAATCCAAAAGAACCACTGCACATGCTACTCATTTTATGCAGGCCCCTATATTACCACCCACACAGGAGGAAGTGTACACTAGAGCTCCCATTTCTCCTGAGGAGCAAACCACTTCCATCTCACCAATGATCAATACTGAGGTTCCTCATGCTCAGCCTGATGAGCTCACAACCCCCAAGCTTTAAGCCTTCACTCAGAGTCTCAACACTCTAGTGAACAACCTTCAAGGGACAGTTACCATCCCTAGCCTCTTGATCTAAACCAACCCATTCCAGACCTAGAATTTTATGATGATGAAGACATGGGATTCAGTGAGTATCTCGAGTCTCTCTTCTCTTCCCCTGCTCAAGGAGAGATGAGTACTCCTGTCTCTCTTATGTCTAGCCCATATTATCCACCTACTACTGTGGTGGATCTTCCTGAACTTGTTCAGGAGGTCCATATGGAAGAGGCTCTCACTTTAACAAGTGATTACATCATTAGTACCTTAACCATGGCAACCCAACCCATTGACACTTCACTTGAAGCTGTCATGGTGCAGGGTAAACCCAGCAGCGAATAACAAAGTGATGGTGATGAGGAAGAAAACTTAGGTCCTATTCTCTCATCCCCCCGTGATTCTTCTGATGAAGATGAATGGAATATGAGACTAAAGGTGCAAAAGCTGACTCAAACATGAACCTATTTAGTCTCCAAGGTTAGTCACTTGGAATCTCAGGTGACTACCTTGCTAAAAAGGGTTAATGATCAACAACTTGAGATTTCTAATCTCAAGGAACAACTAGCTGAGAGACCTTTAAGGAGGACTCAACCAGGAACACAAGAACCTGTGGATGTGACAGACCTAACCCCTAGCTCACCTATGCAAGTGGGTGATGCTATCAAAAAGGAGGAGAAAGTCTAAGCAATCACAGAACCTGGGAGTTCTTCACAAAGTATGGACATTAAGGATTCACCAACTTCACTTGCAATTGTCCATACTCAGCAACCTCCTCAAGTCCATATTAATATGGACTCACTCATTTAAAGTTTGTTTGAGGAGGGTATTCTAAGAGCTATGTCTACCCCACCCCATGATGTTGAGAATGAAATACTGGGTGGAGGTATGATGCTAACATGAGAGCTCTGATTTTGCATAGACTTCAGGGGCAACAAGAGGTTTTCAATTTTCAAACCCTGAAGTTCTATGACAGTCTTCTTCTAGTCCACATGCCACTTGCAAATCCTAGTCAAAATAGGCAAGCTGGCAGACTGGCTGAGAGGATTCAAGATAGGATTGTTGAAGAGTTTAGACAAAGAAGAAGACAAAGGCTAATAGGCAATGTCATTGGTCATCTGGATGTTGAGGTGGAACCTAAGATTAGCTTCGAAGGGGAAACCTTGACTGAAGGCCCAGTGATAGACCATGTGAACCTTGTTACAAGAACTGCTTCAACACCATCAACCCTCAGTGAGGCACCAGTTGGTGAAGGTGCTTCACAACCTCTCTCTGGCTAGAGATTAACTGCTAAACCAAGCAATAAAGGCCAAATCTCTCTCCCACCCTGAGTCACCAAGGCCTGTGCGTGACAAAGGGAAGAGGAAGATGACCTCTAAAGAGATCGAGGAGGAGGAGAGAGAGAGAGAGGAAGAGGAAGCTAAGGGAAGAGAGTTCAAGAAGGTCTCCAGGGTTCATTGAAGTTGCTATTAGGGATGCCCCCAGGCCAAACACTCAGGATGATGAGTTAAGGGCAGCTAGATTAAACTACCTGGGGACCAGAAACTACAACATAGATGAAATCATCTCTCTTCCCTTAGAGCAACTAAATGAACTGGCAGACACAAAGATGTTAATGGAGAGGAAGGAGGCAGAGGATGTAGCATTGCTCCTAAAAATCAAGGAAGAAAGGAGACAGAAAAGGATCTACAAGCATGCTTCTATCCTCTCCCTAGTTCTAGAAAGTCTTGAGAAAGAGGCTGTGGCAACTGAACAACCTCAGGTAGACAAGGAAGCTGATAAACAAAACATGATTAGCTACCTGAGTTCCACAGGTCTCTGTCAGGCATCTGCACTTCTTCCCTTATCATATGAATATGTTGAATTCGAGTATCTTAAGAAGCTGGAGCAACAAGTTACCAAAGCACAAAAGGCTGCTAAGAGAAAAATGAGCGAAGAAGCTGCAAAGTCAAGAGTCATCATCCAAAAGAGTAAAAAAGAAGTCTGCTAATAGGCAAAGGATGATGAGATTCTTGAAGCTATACGAATTCTCCGGAAGGAGGCTTGGTCCAATGTCTCTATCCACTATGGATGAGCATATTAGAGTGATCAAGCAGAAGATTAAAAAGGGATAGCTTGTTGACTTGCATTCTCCACCAAGTCAAGCTCAACCTGAAGTTGAGGTAAAGGTTGAACCCACTGAGACAACACAACCTGAGCCTAGAGCTGCATCTCAGCCAACTTCATCTTCTAATCCACTACAAGGTCCAAATCCCTCTACTTATAACCTTGTGAGGGAAGAGCACCCAACTGAGAAAGACTCAACACGTAAACCTGGTACTGAAGGCTAGTCTTCTCAGTTAAAGACTTGAAAGAGGAGGAAAAGGATGGCCAGGAAGAGTGTTTCTAAGAAGAAGTCAAAGGCATCCACCTCTACACCCAGAATGAGTCAGAGCATACTGAGGTAGTGCAAGAAGATGCTGCTCAACCAACTCCAATTCAAGTAGAGCCTCTTGCAACTGGAAGACCCATCCTGTCCTGGACTTTGGCTACTAATCTGGATAGGTGGTATGTCATCAGAGATCAAGGAGGTCAAGATGTCTATTTTTGGCAAGACATGCTTGATCTTCTCTACATGATCTCCATGACATGAGAATATATTATGAGAGTCTAAGAGATCCTGACCAGATGATGAAGAAAGGTATGGTTTTAATCTTAATGAGGACTGTCAATATCTGAATAACTTCTCTGTTTTGGTAACATCAGCCTAGAGGGAGTTGTAAGGTATATTAGAAGGTTGATGCAACCAAAAGAAGCCAAAACAACCAAGGAGCTTCCTGCATGCATGCACTAATGTACAAGGTAGATGTCACTTTGGAAGTTTTACACTCATCACATATATTATTCTAAGTGTAAAATCTTCCGAAGCTAAAGACCAAATCTTCCAAAGCCAAAGATGAAGTCTTCGAAGCTTCAAAGAGAAAGTCATCTGAAGCCAATGAAGTGAAGACTGATTTCTTCCGAAGACAGAGAAGACATGCTTTCTCTGATGTACTTTTACATAAAACTGACTTACTTTCCACTATAACTCTGAAGCCTCACCAACTTATACAAGTTTAAGAAAAGGTCCATGCTTTAGTAAACTGTAGATTATGGTTTTGAGTCTGTAACTTCCTACTTTGTACCTTTTATCCTTTTTGTAATATATTAGGGTGCGAGCTATGGCATGTCATAGTCACTAGTCAAAAGGCAATCTGCCTTTTGACTTTACATTGATCTTGTTGTCTAGATTAGTGTTTCCAGCTAGCCTTCAAAGTATGGCCGGCTGTAGGATGAAGTATAAAGTATCTCAGGTCCTTATATTTCTTTTTATACTTTGTAACACTTGTAATAGAACTTGAGAGCATATTACAGCATCCTTGAAAACCATACTTATCTTGTTCTTGTTCTTAGTTCTGTTTCATTGTTTACTTGTGTTCTTAGTATCATTTATATAAACCCGGTTTCCTATTTGATCTGTAAGTGTTCTAACACTCTCCTCATTGTGAGACTGATTGTATTGACTATGTCTTAACCGGTCCCGAACTTTGTATCGTAATCTCTCTCCTCTCTCTCTCCTCTATTATATACTATATATATATATATATATATATATATATATATATATATATATAATGTATATATATATATATGATGTATATTGACCGAAAGGGATATAATATGAAAACAAGAGAAGAAACTTAAAGAATCATATGTTTAAGCTAAAAAAACAGAAGAGAGAAATTTAAAAAGCCATAAGGTAATATGAAATTCTTCTTTTCTTAAGTTTTTCAGGTATGTTATGATGAAGGAAAAATTACTTATTTATAGGCAAAGAAGACAAAAAGCATCTGTATAACAACTGGACCATGTGTCTATAAAATAAATTAAAAAAATTAAAAGATTCTATATGCATGTGCTAAAAGAAAATAAGTAAACACAATTAAAAGAACTAACGTAACAAATAATTTTTTATTCTTTTAAGAGAATTCTTAGCTTTTTAAAATATTTTTAGATGCATTTTCAGCTTTTCAGAATGTGTCTATAGAATAATTGTTCTTCAATCATGAATTTGTAGACTTCTATTATAGAAAATTTAAAAAATCCCTATGTGTGTTGTCTATTGTTGATGGTGATCCTATAGATGATGTGGTCTAAAGTATATAAATATTTCCTACACTTTTAAATAGTTTTAGGTTAGTTTTTATTTGATTTACATCTAATAGATTCATTTTAATATTTTAAAGATTTTAAGAGCTAAAATTATATTATATTAATCAATTTTGATAATAGTGAGTGATTAAAACATTTTTTTAAATTGCTACTAAACTTTAAATACCAAATTTAAAAAATACTAAACTAAATCATGATTCTATTAAGTGCTTTATGTAATAAAATAAATAAATAAATAATATATATATATATATATATATCTATATATATATATATATATAATATATATTCATATTAATGATGTTCACGTAGATGTATAGTGAAATAATAAATAAAATAAAAGTTACTTGACTTTAAGACAAAGTCATAAACTCTCAGAGAAAGTCACGTGAAGGAGTAAACCAAAATCATGATTTAATTTCTCTTACTAATAAATTATTTGTTTAATTTTAATGGCAGATCATAAATATTTAACTTGGAGATCTTATTGAAGGCCCATGTGAAGGAGAATTGGACTAAAAGAATTTGTCAAGGAATGCTCTTGGGTTCACATGATACTTGAAGATCCATTCACAAATAAGGAGGCCCAAGAGAATTAAATCACGAGAGCAACCATGCACAAAAACCTAATATATTTTAGTTATAAAAAAAAGAGAAGGTAGTGGAAGGGGGGATATGAACGGGAAAGTAAGAACAACATTGGAGATTTTATTATTTTCATTTGACTTTGGGAGTTTTGAGTAAGTTTAGAGAGCAATCCTAAAGCAAAGAGTAAGACCGAGGAGCAAAGATTGAAGCATTCAAGCATTGGAGATCATTTGGTTTTGTTTTGTTTTTGATTATTTTTCTTTGTTTCATTGATTCTCTTGTTTATGTTACTAAAGTTTGCAACTTTATTATCATTTTTAGTGTTTATAAACGTTACGAGTAACTAACTTTTTAATACTACCTAGGTTGGGTTGAAAACTATTCATGTTTTGATTAAATATTTGGTTTTAATTTCGTATATTTATTTATTAATCTTAGAACTTAATTATTTTCTCAATTAGATATGGACACGTGTATTGTTTTATACTTAAAAGTTATTCCCATGTTCGTGTATGTTTGATCTTGATTTATTGCATGACATCTAGATTAGGTTTGCACGTTAAAATTAATTAATTTGTGTTTTTAATTTTAAACTTTGATTAGAGATAATCTTATAAGTTTTGGCTGTGATTTTGATACTATTTACAATGTGCTACCTTATCTAGAACTTAGGGGTGATAGATATTGCTTAAAACCTCCTACCCATTGCTTGTTAGGTTTAGATTTCACGAGAGTGTGTTATGCCTTTCATTCGTGGTGTTAGTGTTTTAGGTATTTAATTAGATTTAGTTAAGTTGTCATTTGTCTTAGGGTGGAAAATATAATCTTTAAGACATTATGGTAGAAACCTAGGGGCAATCTTCCATTAGACATTTTAATAAACCTATCTAGTGCTTTACACGTGTCTTTGGTTTTCTTAGGGAGAAGCAACATACCTAGAAAACCCTAGATTCGTATTTTTAGACATAGCCATACGAGTTATTACCTTTATGTCATCACATGTGAGTTGGATTCCTGCCTAGGTAGTTATCTTACAAATTTGATCGTATTCGAGTTTCCAAGTTTGATTTTTTATTTGTTTATTTCATTTGTCGTGTTTAAATTTATTAATTTTAGTTAACTTGTTTATTTTGTCTATTAATAATTACTTAGAATAATTAAACTAATCAGGTTAGAAGTCGATAGATGTTTATTATCAAGAGCCGCCAAACGTATCTCTAGGGTTCGATATCCGGACCTACCTAAATTATACTATATCACGACCGGTACACTTACCGTTGGTGTGAAATTTAGTTAGGAATTTCCTTTTTAAAAATAAATTGTGAAAATCGTTTTTAATATATATATTCTCACAAATCAAGTTTTTGGCGTCGTTGCGGGGACACTGTTTTGGCGATTTTGAGAACGATCCGAGTCGGGGTTCTAATCATTTGTTTTCTAGTTTAGAGTTTATTTAATTTAGTTTAATTTGTCGTAGTTGTTAATTTTGGCTTTAGTTAGTATTTTGTCTTTTTATTTGTTTGTGCCTTAATTTGTTAGGCAAATTTCTTTTTCTTTTTCATTTTGTGTGTGCGCCATACCCGTTCTGCCGGTCCACCTGAGTTTCAACCACTAGATGATCCAGAGTGTGTGTTCAATCGACATTCATACGAGTCTGACAGGGAGCTTGAGACCAAGGAAAATTCCTACAACACCGAATCCACTCACGCCACAGAATCTACAATGGCCGACGAACAACCACCAATGAGTAGAGTGATTGCCGACTATGCTAAGCCCACTGCTGCCAGAGCTAGGTCTAGTATTGCACGTCCACCTGTCACTACCAACAATTGGCAAATCCCTCCCCAAATTATTTCCATGGTCACTAATACTGTTTAGTTCCACGGGTTGCTGCTGAAGACCCCAACTCTCATTTAGCTCACTTTGTGAGGATCTATGACACCTTTCAGGCGAACTTCGAGGATGCATGCAAGTTGTGCCTCTTCCTATTTTCTCTTACTGACCACGCCCACAGCTGGCTTGAGTCCCTGCCCACAGGATCCATCACCATATGGGCTGTTATGCAAGACAAGTTCTTATGTAAGTACTTTCCCCCTTCGAAGACCGGTCGTTTGAGGAGCATGATTCATTCATTTCAGCAGAAGTCGGGAGAGACTTTCTACGATACCTGGGAGCATTTCAAGGAGCTAGTGCACATATGTCCACATCACTGTTTGGAGGATTGGGCGTTGATCGAGAAGTTTTACAATGGAGTTACTCCTGTAATGAGGAACATGCTGGATACTACTGTCGGTGGTAATCTGATGACCACCAAGGCTGTTGACAAATGTAACACGATGTTTGAAGACCTAGCCATGAGTAGTTATGAGTATTCTGATTCCAGAGCCCCGATTATTGCTTAATGAGGAGTGCACCAAGTTGATTCTAGCACTGCTTTAGCCGCCCAGGTTGAGGCGTTAGCTAAGATGGTAGCAGACCTACAGAAGAAAAAGGAGCATGCTTGTGAGATTTTTTGGGTTGGTCATGATACGATTGATTTTCCTATATCTTATGATAGTTTTTAGGAGCAGGTTGACTTTGTCAACAATCCTAACCGGAGGCAAGGAAATGCTTTTGGTAATTCCTATAATCCTGGTTGGAGAAACCAGCAGAACTGGAGGAGTGGAAACCCACCGGGTTTTCAACCGCGTACTCAGAGTTTCTTTCAGAATCAGAGTTCAAGTAGTGGCCAAACTAGTGGCAGAGGTCAAGGTGAGAAGAAGCCCACCCTTGAGGAGATGGTGATGCAGCAATCACAGATGTTGACTCAGTTCATGGCGAGGGATGACACTAGGTATAAGGAAGCGCAGGCTTGGGATCAGGCATATCAGGTTAGGTTCTAGGAGAACGAGGCCATGATTAAGAATCAAAGAGAATTATTATAGAATATAGAAAGGACTATAGGCCACTTATCAGATTTGTTTCAGGAATGTAGTGAAGAATCCTAATGCGCATGTGAAGGCTATGATGACAAGGAGTGGTAAGTCATCTGGTGTGGTGGAGCCTTCTACAGTGATTGAAGAGGAGGTCATTGAGGAGATAGAGATAGAGGTCCATGTTGGCAAGGTGAAATAGAGGCTGCGCCCAACAAGTATAGCACAACCAGAGGAGTCCGTAGAGAAGGTTGCTAAGCAGAAGAAGGTGAAGGAGCCATTAGTCAACTTTGATAGACTTCAATACCCAAGACGATTGGCTCAACATCAGTCCAAGGAGTAGTACGGGAAGTTCCTTGAGCTGTTTAAGCAGCTCAAGGTGATCTTACCTTTTGTAGAGGCATTATAGCACATGCCTAAGTATGCTAAGTTTCTGAAGGATCTGCTCACAAATAAGAAGAAGTTGGAGCAGATCTCAACCGTGATGTTAAGTGAGGAGTGTTCGGCTGCTGTGCAGAATAAATTGCCACAGAAGATGACTGATCTGGGTAGTTTTACTATTCCATGTATCATAGGTGGCTTGTCTGTGAGCAATGCTTTGGCATATCTGGGAGCTAGCATCAATTTGACACCATATTCTATGTTCGCTAAGCTAAAACTAGGTGAGCCAGCACCGACACACATGAGCATTCAGTTGGCGGATAGGTCAGTGAAGTTTCCGCGAGGGATTGTAGAGAACATGCTCGTTAAGGTGGATAAATTCGTTTTTCCTGTTGATTTCGTGAGCTTAGATATGGATGAGGACAAAAAGGTCCCATTGATCTTAGGATGACCTTTCCTGGCTACTGCAAGGGCATTGATCAATGTCCTTGACGACAAGCTAACCTTACGAGTTGCTGATAAGACAGTTACCTTTGATGTGAACAAATCCATGAAGAACACACATGATCAGGATGATACGTTGTACTTCATAGTTACCATTTGGACACAGGTGACAACAAGTTTTTGAGAGTTTATCAAATCAGATCAAATTGATTCACAGATCCAAGTTAGGGAGAACTAGGAAATCAAGTTGACTTCTTTTGCCTTTGAGCATGACTTGGTAGATCTTGAGAGTCAGCCTCCAGAGGAGGCTAATGTGTGTGAGGTGATTACGAGAGAGGAACCGATAGATAAGCCGTTGATCAAGACTCCCCCATCCTTAGAGCTTAAAGAATTGTCATATCACCTGGAGTATGCATTAGGGATCTAAATTACCTGTCATCATTTCTGCTAGATTGACAGAGGATAAGAAGAAGAGACAGGTAGATGTGCTGAGCATACACAAACAGGCTATAGCGTGGAAGCTTATGGATATCAAGGGTATCAACCCTTCATTTTTTCATGCATAAGATACTCATGGAAGATGAGTATAAGCCTGTTAGGCAGAGTCATAGGAGATTAAATCCTAACATGCAGGAGGTAGTTATAAAGGACGTAATTAAGTTATTAGATTCAGGATTGATCTACCCAATCTCTAACTCAAAGTGGGTGAGTCCCGTGTAGGTGGTTCCCAAGAAAAGGGGGATGACAATGGTGACTAATAATAAGAACGAGTTACTTCCGACGAGGACGGTCACCGGGTGGCGAGTTTGCATTGATTATCGCAAACTGAATGATGCCACGAGGAAAGACCATTTTCCCCTTCCCTTTATTGATCAGATGTTGGAGCGATTGTCAAGGCAATAGTTTTACTATTTCCTTGATGGCTTTTCAGGTTATTTCTAGATCCACATTGCTCCAGAGGATCAGGAAAAGACGATTTTTACATGCCCGTATGGCACCTTTGCGTATCGTCGCATGCCGTTTGGGTTATGAAACGCTCCAGCTACTTTTCAGCAGTGTATGGTAGCTATATTCCAGGACATGATTGAGGACTCCATGGAGGTTTTCATGGATTACTTTTCTATGTTTGGGAGTTCATTCGATTCATGTTTGGAGCATTTGGAGAAGATGTTGACTCGATGTGAGGAGACCAACCTCATGCTAAACTGGGAGAAGTGCCACTTCATAGTGAAGGAGGGCATTGTTTTAAGGCACAAGATTTCACACTCGGGGCTTGAGGTTGATAAGGCAAATATTTTGTTGGACTCAACAAGTGTATAAAAAGGATAATGCTTATCATAATCAAACATAATATGTTCTAACATTCAAACAATCGTTAACTAACACATTAGCATCATTAAGATTCATAACATACACTAATTATTGCTTAAATTTCTTTTTCTGGTTTGTAGATAAAAAGAATTTTTGCCAAGTGTCCATAGCGGATGAGGAACTATCCACAGCGGATGAACAAGTGTAAGCAGCAGAAGAAGAACAAGGTCCAAGTGTCTACAGTGGATAACCATCATAAACACAGTGGATGACCAAGTCCACAACTGATGAGCAGTCCATAGCGGATGTTCATCCACAGCAGATGAACACTCCACAGCGGACATGATCAAGAAAACACACAAGTGTTCACAACGGACATCATCCAAGACACAACGGACAGCTTATTCAACATCCACAGTGGACAACTTATCATTCATAGCGAACAATCAATCGTTCGCAGCGGATGACTTATAGACTTAGGATTATTTGTAATAAGTTACATAAGGGTATTTTTGTAACTGTACATAGCTCATTGAATAGGTTATAAATAGCAGTATACCCTAATCCTTTGTAAGCTTTTGAATAATCAATCAAAGAAGCGGTTTATTATTATTATTCAAGCATACAAACACACAATCATACCCACACATAGATATCATATCATTAATCATGGGTTTTCGCACTATGATTAATGAGTATTGATTATATAACAACTTGTTGTTATATTTGAGAGATTGAAATCGATCCTTGGGGAAATTCATTGTTTTGTTCTTGTGTTCTAAGTTACAAAAATCATAAATTTCAGTTCCATCAGGTGGTATCAGAGCCTTGGCTTAAATCAATCACTGATTTTAGATCCTCTCAACCAATACAATGACATCTATGGTTCATTAGCTTCATATCATTCATTTTCGAGCTGAAAATCATCACAAAACCCTCTTTTATTCCAAACATTCCACAAATGCTTAAAACATGATTCATTAATCTGTTTTTGTGCATTGTGTAGAAGATTGTGTGTTGTTGAAGCTCTAAATAGCATTCATACACTGTTTTTCTAAACAGAATCATCTCAAAACCTCAAAAACCTCTTCGGTTCAAGGGTTTTTGATAGAACAGTAACTGATTACTGTTTTATCAAGTTTTCTTCAAACATACACTGTTTTTAAACATTTTGAATCATTTTAAGTGTTTAAAATCATCATATTCAAGTATTTTCATACTTGAATCATGTTTTTCTTCTACAATCAACAAACCGATTGTTGATTTCTGTGAAGAATAGTTTGGCCGCAACAAACCCTATGATAAACCCTAGTTTTTATTCATACACAACCTTTAAAATCTATGGTGATTTTGTTAGATTCAGCATCAAAAAAAAGAAACATATTCTTCTTTTGAGTTTTTGAAAAAGTCATTTTGTGATCCAAAAAGTTAACTTTTAAAAATATATTATTTGTTTTTAGGGTTTTGATTTTTTTTAATTGACATCATTGACTGATTGACATTCCTTGAACGAAATATTCATTTATTTCACCGAGGATTGACTGTGACGCTTCATAGGACATTAATCAATTTATAATTGAATTAATTAATTCCTTTATTCGTTAAAAAAATCAAAAAGTGACAAAATCATTACAAACAAATCCTTATGACCTTAGGATAAAACAAATTTAGCACCGACATAAATAATCAAACAAATTTGACTTAAACCGTTAAGTTAAAAAATTTAACAATCTTGTCGGACAAAATTTCAAGTTCAAATAGTGGTGTCAAACCACCCAGACTCAAGAACAAAGCTGACTTTAAACAATGGAAAATAATGTTCCGAAACTAGATTATTTTTCAAGACCCAGACCTATGGACATCCATAACCGAGGGACCATACATACCTGTGACTCTTGGTCCAGATTATAACATTCAGAAACTAGTGAGTTTGAAAAGTATAGCTGGTGATGATCTCAAAATGGTCAAAACAGACATGAAGCCTTACAACATTCTAGCAATAACTCTGCTATTTGAGATACTAACAAGAGTGGAAAACTTCAAAACAGTACATGAACTATGGAAGGTGCTTCACACCATGTGTGAAGGAAGTGAGGAAATCAGGGAAATCAAAAAAGAAAAATTAAGGACCTAGTATGAAACCTTCCATCATGTTCAAGGAGAGTCAATACCATAACAGCTTCATAGATTTGTTCAACTGGTTATTGAGATGATTGTTTATGGTCTCAAATACGAATCTGTGGAGATCCATAAGAAAATGTTGCATACTCTTCCAGAGAGCTGGACTCAATCAGTATCTCTGATGAAAGAAACATTGGATCTAGAAGCATTATCAATAGATGCACTAGATGAGGGATCCAGAAACAACAGCACAATTAGATATATGGAATCGTACAAGTTCCATGAGATTCAGCAAATAGACAGTGCATTCCTAACTTGCACTGTTAAAGAAGAAGATGAGGAGTTTCTTGATTCAAGTGAAACTTCATTCTTTTCTGCTCCTGAATCATCATAAAACAAACAAAAGTCCAAGAAGAATGGTGTTCATGCTTCTCATGAAGCAACACCTCAAATCAAACAACATCCACATGCTTCCAGCTCAAGCAAATAGCAACCAGCAAAGACTCAAAACATTCATAAATTTAAGAAACCTACGGATGCACTAACAATCATCTTGCAAAGTGAGGAGCAAAAGACAGTTTTTGCAGCCTTCTCCATAAGCTTTGAAGCCTACTTAGGGGCTAACCTCACGCCATCACAGATCATTCAGCAAGACTTGGATGAATTTCCTCCAGATATGGTTGAAGAAATGGATCTTCAATGGTTAATGGAAATAATAGCATACAGATCCAAGAAGTTCCTACAAAATAAGGGGGTTAAGCATGGATAAGAAAACCAAGATTGGTTTTGATAAAACAAAAGTGAGATGCTACATTTGCCAACTCTATGGACACTTCTCTAGAGAATGTCAACAAACTAGAGTTGACAGTAACAACCAATAAACACAAACCTCAAGTAGCTATCACACAAACAGACAAATCCCACCTCCCATTAGCATTCCTGCTGCACCAACACCAACACAAATTACACAGTATAGCCCCAATCAACACTCAAAGTCATCTGCAACGATTATCAAACAAGATGGTGAGTGTGACTGGAGTATGTACGAGGCATATATACAATCTCCTGATCATGCCCTCATGGCAAACATAAAGGGTAAAATTTCAGAAATCCCAAAAAAGGTAAGCGAGAATCTTTGTTCTCAAGCATGCATTGATGAATTCACTAGATACAGAGAGCATGCAGACAAACTTTCTAAGAAAGTTATTGAAACAAACATTTTAAATGACAGTTTAAAATCTAAGCAAACATAATATGAGATTAAAATTCTGTCACTGCAAAATGATTTGGACAAATTGTTGTCTGAAAAAGTAACACTAGCAGCTCAAGTGGAGCAACTCTCTGAATCTTTGACTTGGTCAAAAACATTACAAGCTGAAACTGAAGTGAAATTTCAGAAATTTCAGGTGAGCAATAAGAAGTTCAAAGAACTTCTTACTCAGCAAAGGGCATTCAAAGACCCTTTAGGATTGGGATACAATAAGGTCCACCTTATAATGACAACTATATCCCACTTCCTGACTCAATGACAAACAAACAAGGGGAATCACTCAATCCCCATGACAGGACTGATGACTCAAAACCATCATCATCATCATCAAAATCATCATTAATATCAAAAACATCTTTGATGAAATTTGTTAAGAGCCAAGCACCACAACAAATAAAATCAACAGATTTTTATCATGGAGAAAACAATGAGTTTGATGAATAAACAACATATGAAGATGATGAAGAACTACTATATGATGAATCAGATCAACCAATTATTGAAACTAAAGAGGTTTCAAGTGTGGTTGATACAGTAACAAACAACCAAAGCAGACATAAGTTTTTGATATCTGCTCAAGTGGAAGAAAGGCTGAATCTTCCACTGCCTCTCCTAAACAAACAAAAAAAGGGAAAGGCAAAGCCCCTATTCAGCCAAAACAAACAACTGTAACTTTTGATGTACCATTAAAGACAAGCTTAATATCTAAAGTTATTAACAAAAAAAACACTGCAAATTTACCATACTGTGAGTGGTGTGATCAATACACCCATACCATAGAAAAATGCAAATATGGTAAGTATTGCAAGTACTGTGATATGAATAATCATAGCATAGAATCATGTCATTTTCACAACTATTGTTCAATTTATGAAAGAAATAATCACAGTACTGCCAACTACTTTTTCAACAAGAAAAACAAAAAGCAAAACAAACAACCTCAAGTTGAGAAACCAACTGAGAAACAAATAGTTGTTCCTAAAAAGAATAAAGAAGGAGTACCACGACAAACTCCTCATACAAAAGTTATTTTAAACAATGATAAAACATTTTATGACAACTTTAAAGTACCAAAAAAGAGACATAAGTCTCAGAACAGACATCAGTCAAACATCAGCACTCAAAGGAGGAGAGCTCAAAGCACTTCTCCCGACAGAGCTAAAACCATACAAAGGAAATCTAGTGTATCTAGAATTCCTAAGCTAGTAGACAATGCTACCCTAGAAGAAATTTGCGTAATGAGAAAAGATGGAAAACCCAAGACCATCTTGGCTTGGGTTGCACCCTCTAACTAATTTCATTGTTTATGCAGGGACATCAAAGAAGGCCTGACAACATCTGGTATGTTGACAGTGGATGCTCCCGACACATGACTAGAAACTGTTCCCTCCTTCGGGATTTTAAAAGCAAACATAGAGGAAATGTAGCATTTGGAGGTGACAAGACAGGTGGAAAGATAACTGGTGAAGGAATAGTATCAAATGGGTTGATCATCTTAGAAAATGTCAACTACTACTCCAACCTCCAGTTTAATCTTCTCAGCGTATCCCAAATCTGTGGTAAAGGATATGCCACCTTATTTGACTCCAACAACTGCTACATCCTCAAGATAGGTTTTCAAATACCTGAAAACTGTATTCTTTTGAAAACACCCCATCAAAACAACACATACATTGTTGATATGAACACTGTTTCAGCATCAACCCCAGAAACTTGTTTACTATCAAAAGCATCTGAAGATGTTTCCCAATTATGGCACAGATGATTGGGACACTCAAATTCTAACAAAATGAATCAACTTGTAAAAGTTGACTTAGTAATAGGTTTCACTACTACAAACCTTTGAATAGATGACATGTAAAAGATGACACATGAAGAAAGATGACGCGCATTTTCGTGTGTCATAAAAATTATGTCGTATTTTACAATTTTTGTAGAAAAATTGACATGTATTTTTGGGTGTCATCTTTTTTCATCATCTTTTAAAAGGTGCTCAGCTTAATTTTCAATTCCCCCTAAAATATCATCCCCAAAACCCCTCCCCCCCTAAATTTTTCACAGATTCATCCTAACTCCAAACCCTAATAAATTCCTCCATTTCCATCAACATCTAAAACACCATTCCTATTAGTGACAACCACCATATGTTCATCCAGGACTTCATATCATATAAAGTCGGTGGTTCCGAAGCAGCTACCATCCTTAATAAAGCAGTTTCCTTCTCTGCCTCTTGGATTGAACACGTTTCCTTCTCTAGAAACTGGTGAAAATGCAGAGACTCCATTTGCCTCTTCGACAAAACTTCATCATCGAATGCCTGGACCTTAGATTTCACCGACAGAGGTTTTCTTCCAAACATATAAAGCAGGTTTGATTTAGTTTTTGGAAATATTTTGTTCCACCATTATAAGTTTGAATTAGAATATAATATTTTGGATTTTGGAATTTATATTTTGTTCCACCAGGTTAGGATTTTGATCGACTGGAGCTATTTTGGATTTTTTTTCCACAAGGTTCAACTAGAATGATTTGAACTTTAACTCAAACGATTTTGGATTTCGCTACACTAGGTTTGATTTCTAATCAACTAAACCTATTAATGCTTTTGAGTTTGATTTATAGATTTTGGATGAGTGAATTTTGGATTTGATCTTCAGTGATGATAGCTAAGATACATTAACAAGGTTTCGAGGCTTTTTCTCATCACTTGCTTCAGGTCTGTCCAATTTTAAGAGCAAAGTTACCTTGTAAGATTCTTATTTTCGTATTCAATGTTGCTTCTCTCAGATTCATGGTGTGTTGATATGTTTATATTATGTTAACTATATTTTCAACATGAACACGGTGATATCTCTGTGATTTGTTATCACTTTAGTACTTGCTTAGTTAGATTTTAACTTTGTTTTTATCACTTTAGTACTTAATTAGATTTTGACTTTGTTTTTATCACTTTAGTACTTGCTTAATTAGATTTTAACTTTATTTAGTTTATTGGGTTTGATCCATTTAGTTTTTGCCAAAGTATGATTTATAAATCAACAAACTGCTAAAAAGAAATTATATTGGTTCCTGATTCTATTCTCCAATAGATTAGGCCACATCCAAAATGCTATGGTTTTAAAATCATGTGAAGCTAAGATGAATACATTAACAATAAAGTTCTTTTATTTTGTCTAGATAGTTCTCTAATAGATTAGGCCATAAAAAGAATTCTTCAATATAGACCACTGCACTGCATGTCTGAAAGGCAAATAACACAGAGTGTCTTATAAGTCAAAATTGGTAAACTCTAACAACACACCACTCAAATTGCTTCACATGGACCTTTTTGGCCCTACAAACATCCTAAGCATAGGAAAGAAGTAATACTGTCTTGTAATAGTAGATGATTACTCCAGATTCACCTGGGTTTTCTTTCTACTACACAAGTCAGAAACAACAGAAATCATCAAAACCTTTATCACTAAAATTAAAAATCAATTGGACCTTAAAGTAAAAACTTTAGAAGTGATAATGGTACTGAATTTAAGAATGACATTATTTCTTCTTTTTGTGCAGAGAAAGGAATAAGTTATCAATTCAGTGTAGCAAGGACTCCTCAGCAGAATGGAGTTGCTGAAAGGAGAAACAAAACATTGATAGAAGCTGCTAGATCTATGCTAGCTGACTCTTTATTAACCATATCCTTTTAGGCTGAAGCAATCAACACAGCCTGCTACATTCAAACAGAACATTAATAACCAAAGAACATACCAAAACTCCATATGAATTAATGTTTAAAAGAAAGCCTTTCATTGGATTTCTTAAAGCTTTTGGATGTTCTGTATCAATATTAAACACCAAAGAACATTTATCTAAGTTTGCTCCAAAACCAGATGATGGATTTTTTGTTGGATACTCCGGAAGCTCAAAAGCTTACAGAGTATACAATCCACGACTGAACATAATGGAAGAAACAACAGATGTTGTTTATAATGAACATTCTTTCATAATAAAGTCATTAGATCAGATTGGTTGTTTGATATTGACTCACTAACAAAATCATTTGACACATCTTACTTTGATGTTTTAGGTACCAAGGATGACAATAAATATCCAATGGTTCCTCCACCAACCATTGATGTTCCTTCAACTACTGATTCTCCAAGGAGAATAAATATTACTCCTTCTAGTACCACAGTTACAACTCCTGCTGATCAAACAAACACATCAAGATGAACATCACCAAACACATCATCATCATCAACTCCAGTGACCACTCAACTAAGCAAACAAACAAGGTCACAACATCCGGACATAGTTAACGAAGATGATGACTATCATTCACTACCTGATTTACCATAAACATTCAATGAACCCACATAGCCAGATAATCAAACAACATCAAATACCCTTGCTCACCCATCAACACCCAACCAAGCATTCACTAATCTTGATTCAACTATCCCTGTTGATCAGATTGAAACAACAAGAGCTCACAGATATTATCCTTTAAAATTTTAAAATTATAAATTTTTTACAAACATTCAAATTTTCAAACATTTCAAAATTATTTTAAACAAAAAAACAAGAAAAATTCAAGTCTCTTCAGCATATGTATTAATTTACATAGCTGATGAGCAAAATTTTTAAAACAAACAAAAATTTAAATTTTTGAGAACTGTAGTCAGAGCGGACAAAAAAACATTCATCTGCCGTAGCTACAGTTAACTATCAAATCATGCAAAATACACTAAGTGTATATAGCAGACATACAAACATGCATCCGCTATGCATCATTGAACATACAAGTTTTCACAACGCATGATGTAAGACATACATCCGCTGTGAATACAGTGACTTCCATAGCGCATGACTAACTTTAGTCATCCGTTGTTGAAATAGTACAAGTGTACACAACGTATGTACATAGGTAAGCATACGCTATACATTATCATACAAGCATACACAGGGCGAGACAATAAGTCATCCAGTATGAATATCTCTTGAACAAACAAAGTGTACACAGCGTATGACCAATGAGTCATCCGCTGTGAACAACCAAACAATCATTCAAGTTTACACAGCGCATGAACAAATGTTTCATCCGCTATGTGAACAGTGTCAAACACACAGCGCATGACCTAATAGTCATTCGCTGTATATACAGTCAAAAACATTCAACGATCCATATCGTACAATTTAAAAGTTGTACAATGGGGGCACTGTTCACACAGCGCATGACCAAATGTTCATCCGCTATGAACACATAAACAATCAAGGGTCCACAGCGTATAACTTAAAGTTGTACAGCGGATGCACTTTACCCACAGCGCATTTCATAGCGTATTTCACAGCGCAATAAAATTTAATTTTAAGTTTAACTGTTCACACAATGCTCACACACACTGTATACACATCGAACGTTCTTTTTGTCCGTTGTATATATAGACCAACACTAGACATATTTTTACTTACCACGAGTGTGAGAGAGAAAAATCAGATTTCTAAAATGTTACAACAGTGCACTAAACCCTTAAACCCTTGATCAATCACAAACCAATATCTGTTTGATTGAACCACTAATTTTCGATCAAATAAGTATAACAACATACATATCTAACCAATCAAACAAACAAAACATCTAATCATTCACAATAGACATATCAAACAATCATACATCATAAGTCAATCATGCAATCATACTTGTAATAAATCAATCATACAATGTAACATTCAATAATGCAATCATACATCATATGTCAATCATTCAATCATACATCATAAGTCAACTATGCAATCATACATCATAAGTCAATCATGCATTCATACATCATAAGTTAATCATACAATCATTCAAATAAAACATAATCAAACACATTATCACTAGCAAACAAAGGTAAAGGATGGAAACATCATTCAAACATCATTCAATCATGCAAATCATTCAATCATGCAATCAAACATTATAAGTCAATCACACAAACATGCCATCATTCAATCAAACACAAACACATACATTATTACTAACAAACATAACAGTAACAAGAAAACATTAAAGGATGGCAACATTATCCTTAAGGGGAGTATTGTTGGACTCAACAAGTGTATAAAAAGGACAATGCTTGCCAGAATTAAACATAATGTGTTCTAATATTCAAACAATCATTAACTAACACATTAGCATCATTAACATTTATAACATACACCAATTATTGCTTAAATTTCTTTTTCAAGTTTGTAGATAAAAGGAATTTTTGCCAAGTGTCCACAGTGGATGAGGAACTATCCATAATGATGAACAAGTGTAAGCAGCGGATGAAGAACAAGGTCCAAGTGTCTATAGTGGATGACCATCACACACACAGCGGATGACCATGTCCATAGCTGATGAGCGACATAACGGATGTTCATCCACAGCAGATGAACACTCCACAGTGGACATGATCAAGAAAACACACAAGTGTTCACAACGGACAACATCCGAGACACAGCGGACAACTTATTCAAATTCCACAGCGGATAACTTATCATTCACAGTGAAACAGTCAATCATCCACAGTGGATGATTTATAGACTTAGGATTATATGTAATTAGTTTTTTATAAGGGTGTTTTTGTAACTATACATAGCTCGTTGTATAGGTTATAAATAGAAGTATACCTTAATCCTTTGTAAGCTTTTGAACAATCAATCAAACAAGCAGTTTATTATGATTGTTGCAGGACCGTTGAAGGGGGTCAATGCAATAGTTTCATAATGAGGAGAGAGTTAGAGAACTTAACATATCAAATAAGGAACCGGGTTTGATTAGATAATACTAAGAACACAAGTAAATATGAGTTAGAGCAAGAACAATAATAAGATGATATTAGTTTTCAAGAATGATGTATATTGCACTCAAGTTCTTTTACAAGTGTTACAAAGCATATGAAAGATACAAGTACTTGAGACACTTTATACTACATCCTACACCCGGCCATACTTTGAAGGCCAGCTGGAAACACTAATCTAGACAACAAGATCAATGTAGAGTCAAAAGGCAGATTGCCTTCTGACTTGTGACTATGACATGCCATAGGTCACATCCTAATATATTACAAAAAAGATAAAAGGTACAGAAGTAGAAAGTTATAGACCAATGACCATAATCTACAGTTGATAAAAGCATGGACCTTTTTACCAACTCATATAAGTTGGTGAGTCTTCTGAGTGGTAGAAGAAAGTTGTTCAGCTTTTGTCAAAAGGTGATTAGAGAAGCATGTATTCTCTATTTTCAGAAGTAGTCTTTGGCTTTGGAAGGCTTTGTCTCTGAAGCTTCCGAAGACTTCGTCTTTACCTCAGAAGATTTTTCATTTGGCTTTGGAAGATTTTACACTTAGCTTATTTCCTTTGAGTTATGTAAAACTTCTGAAGTAACTTTACTCTGCACTTCATGCATACATGCTGAGAGCTCTTTAGATGCTTTGGTTACATCAGCCTTTAAGTATAGACCTTACAAACTACCCCTAGGCTGATGCTACCAAAACATAGGAGATTACTCATCTATTGACTGTTATCATTAGGATCAAGACCATTCCTTTCTTCATCATTTGGTCAGGATCCCTCAAACTCTTATAGTATCTCCGCATATCATAGAGATCATGCAGAGGAAGATCTAGTATGTCTTGCCATAATTAGACATCTTAACCTCCTGGATCTCTAATGATATACCATTTGTCCGGATTAGCAGCAAAGGTCAAGGACAAGATGGGTCTCCCAGCAGCAAGAGGCTCTACTTGAATTGGAGTTGAATGAGCAGACTCTTCTTGATCACCCTCAGGATGTTCTGACCCATCCTCAGGTGTAGAGGTGGATTCCTTGGGCTTCTTCTTGTCCCTTCTAATGGCCATCCTTTTCTTCCTCTTTCCAGATTTCAACTAAGAAGACTGGCCTTCAGCACTAGGTTGTTCTTGTGTATTTTTCTCAGTTTGGTCCTCTTCCCTTACTGGTTCAAAAGAAGAGGGATAAAGACCCTACTGTGGATTAGAAGATGAAGTTGGCTATGGTCCAGCGCTAGGTCCAAGTTGTGTTGTCTCTTGTGGTTCAACCTTGACCTCAACTTTAGGTGCAGCCTGACTTGGTGGAGAATGCAAGTCAATGAGCTTGCCCTTTTTAATCTTTTCCTTGATCACCCTATTGTGCTCATCCATGGTAGATAGAGATAATGGACCAAACCTCCTTTCGGAGAATCCATACAGCTTTAAGAAGCTCATCATCCTCTGCCTATCAGCAAACTTCTTTTGACTCTTTTGGATGATGGCTCTTGACTTTGCAGCTTCTTCCCTCATCTTCCTCTTAGTAGCTTTTTGTTCTTTCATTACTTGTTGCTCAAGCTGCTTGAGGTACTCAAGCTCTATGTATTCATATGACAAGAGAAGTGGTGCAGATGCCTGATAGAGGCCTATGGCACTCAGGTAGTTAATCATATTGTGTCTATCTACTTCTTTGTCTACCTGAGATTGTTGCTTAGTTGCCATAGCCTCTGTCTCAGGCTTTCTTGAACTGGGGTGGGGGTAGGAGCACGCTTGTAGTGTCTTTTCTTCCTCCTTTCTTCCTTGATCTTGAGGAGCAGTTCTGCATCCTCTGCCTCCTTCCTCTTATTTGATAACTCAGTGTCAGCTAATTCATTTAACTCTTCTAAAGGAAGAGAGATAAGTTTACCAGTGTTATAGTTTCTGGTCCCCAAGTAGTTCAATCTAGCTGCCCTTAATCATTATCTTAAGTGTTTGGCCTGGGGCAACTCTAATTGCAGCTTCCATGAAGCCTGGGACCCATGTGAACTTTCTCCCTTTAGCTTCCTCTTCCTCTCTCTCTTCACCTCCTCAATCTCCTTAGGAGTCATCTTCCTTTTACCTTTGTCACTCACAAGCCTTTGTGACTCAGGTTGGAGAGAGTTTTAGCCATTATTTCTTGGTTCTTCACTTGAGCTCTGGCTAGAGAGAGGCTGTGAGACACCTTCATAAGTTGGTGCCTCACTGAGGGAAATGGGTGCTGAAGCAGTTCCTGTTATCTCAAGGTTCACAGTCTCAACTGTTGGGCTTTTAGCCAAGGTTTCCCCTTCAAAGCTAATCTTGGGTTTCACCTCAACATCCAGTTGACCAATAGTCTTACCTGCTAGCCTCTGTCTATATAGTCTTGTCTTCAGCTTGAACTCTTCAAGCACCCTCTGTTAAATCCTATCAGCTGACCTTGCAGCTTGCCTATTTTGGCTTGGGTTAGCAAGTGAAAGGTCAACTAGGTAGGTGCTCTTATAGAATCTTAGGGTGTAGAAGTTAAATATCTTTTATTGCACCTGAGATCTAGAGATTACCAGGGCTCTCCTTTGATCATCATATCTCCATCCCACTATTAGGTTCTCAGCTAGGTGAGATGGAGCAGGCATAGCCCTTAGCATACCATCCTCAAACAGACTTTGTATGAGTGAGTCAACATCAGTATGAACTTGAGGTGGTTGCTGAGTATGGACGACAACAAGTGAGGCTGGTGAGTCTTCTATGTCCATGCTCTAAGAAGAACTACCAGGTTCTATGATTGTAGGTAGGACTTTCTCCCCTTTTTTTGGTAGCATCACCTTCTTGCATAAGTGAGCTAGAGGTTAGGTCCACCATATCCATAGGTTCTTGTGGCCCTGGTTGTGTCCTCCTTAGTGGCCTCTCAGCTAACTTGCCCTTGAGATCGGTGATCTCAAGTTGCTGATCATTGACACTCTTTTGTAAGGTAGTCACCTGAGATTCTAGGTGACTGACCTTTGAGACTAAATAGGTGTAGGTTTTAGTCAGTTGTTGCACCTTTAGTTTCAGACTCCCCTCATCTTCAGTTGAAGAATCACTAGGGGATGAGAGAATAGGACCTAAGTCCTCTTCCTTATCACCAGCACTAAGTTCTTGGCTGCTGGATTTCCCCTGTACCATGACAGCTTCAGTTGAAGTGCCAATAGGCTGGGTTGCCATGGTTGAGGTCTAAAAGATGTAATCACTTGCAAAAGTGGGAGCCTCTTCCATATGGATCTCATGAACTAGTTCAGGAAGATCTACCTTAGTTGTAGGTAGATGATATAGGCTAGACATGGGTGAGTTAGGAGTACTCATCTTTCTTTGAGCAGGGGTGGTGAAGAAAGACTCATGGTACTCACTTAATCCCATGTCTTCTTAATCATAGAATTCCAGGTTGGTATGGGTTGATTGAGGTCTAGAGGCTAAGGATGGTAGCTTTTCTCTAAAGGTTGTTCACTAGAGTTTTGAGACTCTGAGTTAAGGCTTAAGGCTGGTGTTGGTGTAGTGAGCTCATCAGGCCTAGCATGAGGAACCTCAGCACTGATCCTTGAAGTGATAGGAGTGGTTTGCTCCCTACAAAAAGTGGGAGCTCTAGTGTCCACTTCCTCCTGCATGGGTGAGAATATGGGGGCCTGCACAACCTGAGTAGCTTGTGCAGGGGTTCATTTGGATTTTTTTTGGTAGGTGATGGTGATTTGTGGTTGTGTGGGTGGTGCAGATGTGAAAGGTGTGGGTTCAATGTTAGCTTGTGTTGCTAAATTGTCACCTTGAGCAATAAGCTCTAACACTTTTGGGACCAGTTGTTTCTACCACTGAGAAGCCAACGGTTGGCTTTCTCATTATTTTAAAGATGTTGGGCTTCATCTGTCCCAATTTAAGAACATTACTTGTTCCCCTTAACTATGAGCCTAGTTCATAGTGAAGAATGTACTGGACATATATAAGGAACATATAATATTTTAAGGAGTCCAAGTTTGCAAGTAAATTAGTATATACAAATTGTGAGTACCTGAGCTTGACCCCTTATACCAATCCATGGACTATGAAGGAATGGTCTTTAGAAAGTTGATCCTAACCTCCATGTTTGTTTGATAGATAGTGAACGATAACATGGATGAGGTACTTACATTGGGAGGAGACCTTCCCCTTCTTGAAGGTTCTTACTGAGTAATCACCCTCATAGCCTATCTGCCTGAAGGACTGGTTCACAACATATTTTGGGAAGGATAATTCACCTTCTTCATCATCTAGCCTTAGATGAGTATGATTGGTGGCTGGAGTGATGAAAATTGACCTGCCCTGCATTGTGGCAGACAGTGCCTTCTCCATATCCATAATGACCTCTTGGTAGGTCCTCCAAAACTCCAACAGCTGATCTTCATATAGTGGAGGATTTATGGTGAGGGAGGTGAAGTAGTTGGATAGAGTTAAGAAAAGGCAAATGTTTGAGAAGCTAGGATCTTTCTCGGACACTAACAGCGCAACCTGATTAGGTTGTCTGTGTAGTTGCATGGAGAAATCAGGCTAGTTTCTTGGATTAGGGTTGGCCATTTTGAGTAGCTTTGAGATGAAGGAAGGTAAGAACATGGTCGGTTTGTGGGTGAATTTAGGGTTTGAATCTTGCAGATGAAGGTGAATAATGAAAGAGGGGGAACCATTATACAAATATATATGGTATGGATTTAAGACAAAGTTAATGCAAAAGGATAAACTTTGAAATCCGGATGTCGGTCCCACCTCAGAAAAAGTGCCCAAAAAGTTAGTTTTCTTGGAAGTTTAAATCTTCCAAAGGAACATTGTCTTCGGAAGGTTTTAGAAAAACATCCGAAGCCAATTTGGCTTCAGAAGATATTCTTTAGTTTTCTAAGAATTTTGCTTTGGAAGAAAAATACTTAAGTGTATTTTTACTTCGTAAATAGATTTTGCTTTGGAAGATATCAAATATCAGAAGTCTTATTCAATAAGAGAATAAGTCTTCCGAGACTTAATTGCTCTCGGAAGAAAATAGTCCTTCAATACATATAAGTACTTTAGTGACAAATATAAGCTTCGAAAGCTATATCAGAATTTCTTTCGAAGGTTAGATTCTCAGAAGTAGTTAGTTGTTTTGAAGAAGTTATTTTCTTTCGAAGACAACTTGATGTCTTTCGAAGAAGAATATATCCATAATTCTCAAAATTCTAAGGGATATCATTTTGAAAAGTTTCCTCCAAAGTAAACTGGGCTTATATGATGATGATATAGACAACTTAAGACACACATATTATTAAAAATAATCTTGAGTTTAGTTTAAGAAAAATCTACTCAAAGTTAATCATCATAATAGCTGATACATGATACTTCAGTCTCTGCTCATCAAAAGCTTTTGTGAATAGATCAGCATATTGTTCATTTCTGTTGACTTTGACTACTTTATCAATCCCTTTTTAAAATCATCTCTAATTAAATGATACCTGATATTGATATGCTTTGTCTTTGATTGCTGAACTGGATCCTCTATGATAGAGATAGCATTGTTGTTGTCTATGTGGATGGGAGTCTCGTTGAAGTTGAATCCATAGTCTAACATCTGATTCTGAATCCAAAGCACTTAAGCATAGCAGTTTGCAACAACAATGTATTCAGCTTCAGTAGTTGATGCAGATACACATGATTGTTTCTTGCATTGCCATGAGACTATCCTTCCTCTAAGATTTTGACATCCCCCAGATGTTGACTTTGCAGTCATGTTACAGCCACCATAGTCACTATCTGTATAGGCATACAGATTGAAGTCAAAATTTTTGGATACCAAAGGACCAATTTAGGAGCACCCTTGAGATATCTGAGAATTCTCTTGATAGCAACTAGGTGTGACATCCTGGGGTTGGCTTGATATCTTACACAAATGCATGTAGCAAACATGATATCAGGCTTGCTGGCTGTGAGGTACATAAGAGACCCAATCATATCTGTGTATAGATGTTCATCAACACACTCCCCCTCAAGATCTGGTCCAAGAGAGTGGTTTCTGGCTATGAGTGTCTTAGCAACCTTGCACTCAATCATGTGAAACCTAGCAAGTATGTCTTCTACATACTTTGACTGATTTATAAAGATTCCATTGTCAACCTGCTTCACTTGAATTCCTAGAAAGAAATTGAGTTACCCCATGGCACTTATTTTAAGTCTACTCTTCATCAACTTCTCAAAGTCTTTGAAGAGCTTCAGATTAGTTAACCTAATGATAATGTCATCTACATAAACTTGAACTAGCATCAAGTTATTTCCTATTCCTTTGATGAAGAGTGTTCCATCAATAGTACCTCTCTTGTATCCATGCTTACAGAGATACTGTGATAGTGTCTCATACCACTTCCTTGGAGCCTAATGCAGCGCATATAGAGTTTTGTCAAGCTTGTAGACATAATCAGGATGATCTGGGTCTGCAAAGCTAGGTGTTTGTTTGACATACACCTCCTTATCAATCACCCCATATAAAATGGAACAGTTGACATCAAGTTAGTAGACCTTGAAATCCTTGGATGCAACAAAAGCCAAGAATATACTAACAGCTTAAAGTCTTACTTCAGGAGCATAGACTTTTGTGTAATCAATCCATTCTTCTTTTGTGTATCCTTGAACAACCAGTCTTGTCTTGTTCTTGATGACAAGTCCTCTATCATCCTTCTTGTTCCTAAAAACCCACTCGATACCTATGGTAGTCTTCCCTTAAGGAAGAGGACATAGATTAACCTTCTGTCTTTTAAATGGAAGCAGCTCCTCCTGCATTGCTTCAACCCAACTTCCATCTTTCAAAGCCTCTTCAATCTTCTTAGGCTCTATCTGGGACAAGAAACAAGAGAGAAGACAAACATTTTTGTCATGGGTTTGTCCTCTTGTTTTCACCCTAGTCTCAACATCTCCAATGATGTTTATGATGGGATGGGACTTGTGGATTCTTAGTTGATGAATCACAGTAAGTTGTTTGGACAGATCTAAATTGGTGAAATTCAAATCTGGTGTTTGAGAATCATCCACCACATCAGCACACTTATCAAGTGTGACTTGATCCAATAAGTGAGTTACATCATTGATGTTGTCTTCTATGGAGTGGTTATCAGCATCAAGAAATTATTGATCACTCTCAACACCTCCATGTCCTCTTACATTGGAAATTCTTTCATCTGAGTTTTGTGCCTTTGAGCTAGAATTTATAGGCACCTTAGATGTATCAGCTGAAGAATGTGTCATGGTTATGCTAATAGGATTTCCAACTGCAAGGCTAGTTACCACTAAAGCTAAAGTAGTTAGATCAGTTGGTCTTCTTAGCTCAAATCTTGGATCAAAATCTTCTTTTGATAAGATGCCTGTAGATCCTAAAACATTCTCACAAGATTTGTTAAAATGGTTGGTAACTAAATCAAGATCAAACAGCCAATCAGGACCAGAACCTTTCACACTGGGTGTGTGCTCATTGAAGGTCACATTGGCTGACTCCTCAACTACTCTGGTTTTGAGATTGTATACTCTGTAAGCCTTGGCTTGGGAAAAGTATCCAATAAAGTGTCCATCATCTAATTTCTTAGCAAATTTGGCTATTTGATCTTTGGAATTCAAGATGGTGCAAAGACATCCAAATGATCAGAGGAAACCAATGAATGGTCTCCTTGTGTGGCATAGTTCATAAGGAGTCTTACCATGAGTCTTAACCAGTAAAACTTTGTTTTGCATATAGCATGAAGTGTTGACTGCCTCTGCCCAGAAAGTGATAGGCAGTTTAGAGTCAGATAACATGGTTCTTGTAGCTTCAATAAGTGTCCTGTTTCTCCTCTCAGTAACACCATTTTGCTGAGGAGTCCTGGGGGCACTATATTGTCTTGTAATACCCTTTTCATCACAAAATGAATCAAGGATTTGGTTTTTAAATTATGTTCCTTGTTCAAATCTTATTTTCTTGACCTTGTGATCACATGATTCTTAATTTTTAGAATGAAGTTCTTCAAGATTTCAGGAGTCTCATCCTTAGTTCTAAGGAAGAAGACCAAAGTATATCTTATGAAATTAGTTGTGATCACCAAGTAGTAAGAGGTCCTTCCTAAACTCATTACACTGGTGGGGCTAAAGAGATCCATATGTAATAAGTGTAGGGGAGTAGTGATGGAGTTCATTTCTTTTGGCTTGTGTGATACCTTGTGTTGCTTCCTTTTCAGGCATGCAACACAATGATCATCACTTGTAAACTCTTTCTTTGGCATTCTAGTTACGAAATCATTCTTAATTAATTTATTCATGTTTTTAAAGTTTACATGACACATTCTTTTATGCCAAAGGAAAGACTCATCACCATTGGCCTTAGATAGAAAGCAAGAAACTTCTCCTGAAAGGGATGTTTTGTGCAAGTCCATCTTGTACATGTTTTCTTTTCTAGGGCTCTGAGCAGGATATGCTCTTGAGGAATGATTATCCCAGGATTGAGAACAATGCACTCATGCTCAGTAAAAAGCATGTTGTGTCTCTAATCATAAAATTAGGATACATTTACAAGATTGTATCCAAGCTCCTTAACAAAGTTTACCTTCTCAATGCTGAGCTTACCATTTGTGACCCTGCCCCTTCCTGTGATGTAACCACCAGATTCTACTACAAAAGTAACTCGCCCTCCATTAAATGTTTCATAGTTTCGAAGCAAAGAGCCATTGCCTATCATGTGCCTGGAACCGCCACTATCAATGATCCACACATTTTCTTTGGTCTTGAGTTGAACCTACACAAAAAGAGATGGTTAGTTACATTTGGAAGCCCAAGCCTCATCAGTCTTAAGCTGGTCAAAGTGAATTGAAGACAATGTAACACTAATTGATCCTATATTCAAGTTTTGAGGATCATCAGCTGTTGTTGATGAAGAAATTTCAATCACATGGTCTTCCTTTATCTTCCACACCATCTTTGGAAGATAAGACTTGACCTTCAACACTTCAAAATTTTTTATAGCTTCGAAATTTTTGGAGACTGGACCTTCGGAAGATCTTACATTCACCGCAGCAGACTTTAGTGCTTTGGAAGCATTCCTTTCTTCCGAGACCAAATTTTCTTCTGAAGGCAAGTTTTCACTTGTCTTCAACTTTACTTTGAGCTTCCTAAAGGAAAATATTTTTCTTTCGAAGCTGTTTTCTTCTTCTTCTTCTTCTCAGAAGTTTTCTTCTTATTCATATGGATAGTACTTTTGGGATTGTAGATGCAATCCTTAGCAAGATGAGAAGTACTACCACACATGACACATTTAGTTGGCTTCCTTCTAAGATTCTTATTTTGTTTAGAAAGCTGAGCTTGATCACTTTCCACTCCCATCTTCATCTTCACAGATGATGTAGCAGGCTTCTCAAGGTGATGCTTGCTTTTGGAAATGGATGGTTCAGGCTGTGAAGCAGTGGTGCACATTTGATCAGCCTTCATTTCTTCACAGGGATGAGATGGACATGAACTAGAACTCCTGGTACTAGAGTTCATAGTTGTGTCCTCAGTCTTCATCACTTCAAATCCTGTAGAGATAAAGACTTGTTTCTGTTTGGAGTTGAAGATGGCCTTGATCTCTTGAGCCTTCTTTGCCTCTCTTTTCGCTTCTCTGATCCAGTTCTTTCTCTTAGTTTTGCTCAACCCTGGTTCTTTCCTCTCCTCAGGAGAATAGTGACCCTTCTTAGGATGATCTTCTTCACTCATATTAGATCCATCCTTCACTACCTCCTCTTCATCTTCATCCTTTTCCTGAATGGGGTCTATGAATGGAAGCTCATCTTGACAAGTTCCACACCTTTGAGATCTTACAGATAGTAAAGTGTGTGGAGGAGCTATCTCAATAGATCACAGTCCCTGCTTATTCTAATAACAAATCTTTGCATGCAAGGATGAGGATATGTTGTTGTTAAAGGTCTCTTTTTCAAGAACAAATTTTTCTGCCCGGGCTTTGCTGATCTTAAGCTCAGCCTGACATTTATTTAACTTGATAATGAGATCCTTAATTTGAGTCCTGTAATTTGTGTGCTCATGCTTTAAAGTTGAAATGGTTTTCTCTAGATCTTCTATCTTAAGTTTATAATCATTTTCAACTCTTTTAAAATCAGCTTTTAAAATATTCAAGGACTCAAGATCAGATCTCATTTCCAAGTTATAGGACCTGTATCTATTAACTTTAGCAACACATTCAGGGGTGCAAAGATGTTAAAGTACCTTGGCGTCTTCATGATCATCCATTAGTGCTTGATTTGGAGAGACATCTTCAACTTGAAAGCTCCAATCAAAGCCTCCTTCTTTAACAGCAACTGCAGCTTGCTACTTGGGATTCTTAGTCTTTGGAGCTCTATCAGTGTAGTTTGGCCTGGTTTGTGCTTGGCCACATTTGTCATTGGTGCCTTGCACTCCATAGCAAAGTGTCCCATTTGATTACAATTGTAATACTTCATTTTTCTTTTATCCAGCCTAAACTTTCCACTGGATGCATTGCTAGGAAACTTCCTCCCAGTTTTTTTTGTAGAACTTCTTGGCCCTGTGAGTGAGAAGAGCCATTTCCTGAACTATCTCCATATACTCCAGATCATCTGGATGGATACAGTCCAGGTCTTCAAGAGTGAAGATAAAGTTGTCGCTGCTTTCATCAGCAGACACAAAGGCTTGTGAAGAGCTTGTCTCTTGGAATGGGCTTCCTTGGATGTAGCTCTCCTTTAGTGTCTCCGGGAAGGTGATGAAAGGACATTTTGTGAGTTTTCAGGGTAGCAGAGTAGATGATGTTGTGGTTCTTTACAGTCCCTTTCAACCACATGAAGGGCTGAGCTCTGCTGATTATTGAAGGAGTTGCCAGATGGATTTTGCATGTTCATATCTATCTGGTATCCACTGAGGATACCATACAACTCTGTGAGAGTAAGGGTCTTGAGGTTTTTAGTCCTCTTAATGACCATACAATAGTGTGTCCATTGTCTAGGAAGAGCAGACATTAACTTCTTCATAATATCCCTATTCTCAAGATTTACTCTAACATCCATTAGAGTATCCCCGATCTCAACATACCTAAAGTATTGTTGAGTCATGGTTTCACCTGTTTTATATGTGAAGTTCTTAAACTATTACTTTAAGAGGTCTTTTTGTTTTCTTTTGCTTCATTGGACCCCTCATACATAAGCTGTAGTGCATCCCATAATTGCTTAGTAGTTTTGTACTTCTTGAAGCCTCTGTAGATAGAGTTTGGAAGAGTAGTTTGGAGAGATATCATGACCTTTTGATCAACATCAATCTTCTTCCAGTCTACTTCTGAGTAGTCAACCACTTCCTTTGGTATTATGCCACCACCAGCAACAGCTGAAGTGGTGCTTGGTACATGAGGTCCTAAGACAACAGATCCCCACATCCTATTGTCTTGAGACTTGATGAAGCCTTCCATTCTTTGGCACCAAATATCAAAGTCATCAGGAGTGATCACTGAAGATTTTGTCATAGTACCAGTTTCCATATCAGCCTTGGTGAGAGCTGCCATTTGATTTGTTAAGTGTTTTATGAAATTGAAGGATTTAAGATGGTGGGATCTTACAATCAAGAGCCTAAAATGCTCTGATACCAATTGCAGGACCGTTGAAGGGGTTCAATGCAATAATTTCACAATGAGGAGAGAGTTAGAGCACTTAACAGATCAAATAGGGAACCGGATTTGGATAGATGATACTAAGAACACAAGTAAATTTGAGACAGAGCAAGAATAATAACAAGATGATATTGGTTTTCAAGAATGATGTATATTGCACACAAATTCTTTTACAAGTGTTACAAAGCATACAAAAGATACAAGTACTTAAGACACTTTATACTACATCCTATAGCCTGCCATACTTTGAAGGCTAGCTGGAAACACTAATCTAGAGAACTAGATCAATGTAGAGTCAAAAGGCAGATTGCCTTTTGACTTCTGAATATGACATGCCATAACTCACATCATAATCTATTATAAAAAGGATAAAAGGTATAGAAGTAGAAAGTTACAGACCAATGACCATAATCTACAGTTGACAAAAGCATGGACCTTTTCACCAACTCATACAAGTTGGTGAGTCTTTAGAGTGGCAGCTAAAAGTTGTTCAGCTTTTGTCAAAAGGTGATCAGAGAAAGCATGTCTTCTCTGTCTTCAGAAGAAATCAGTCTTTAGCTTCGGAACACTTTGTCTTTGAAGCTTTGAAAGACTTCATCTTTGGCTTTGAAAGATTTGTCATTTGGCTTAGGAAGATTTTATACTTAGCTTATTTCCTTTGAGTTATGTAAAACTTCCAAAGTAACTTTACTCTGCACTTCACGCATGTATGCTGAGAGCTCTTTGGATGCTTTGGTTGCATCAGCCTTGAAGTGTAGACCTTATAATTATTCAAGCATTCAAGCATAAAAACACATAATCATACACATACACACACATAGATATCATATCATTAATCATGGGTTTCCACACTATGATTAATGAGTATTGATTATATAACAAGTTGTTGTTATATTTGAGAGATTGAAATCAATCCTTAGGGAAAGTCATTGTTTTGTTCTTGTGTCCTAAGTTACAAAACCCGAAAATTTGAATTCCATCAGATTGAGACTATAAGCAAGCTTCTGCTACCCACATCGGTGAAATCTACTAGGAGTTTCCTAGGTCACGCTGGTTTTTATTGATGTTTTATTAGAGATTTCTCTAAGATTGCAAGGCCGATGATGCAATTTCTAGAGAAAGACATGCCTTTTGTGTTTTCTGAGGAGTGTAAGAGAGTTTATGAGCTTCTGAAGGAGAAGTTGGTGAATGCTTCAATTTTGGTCGCCCTAGATTGGAGCTTACCTTTTGAGTTGATGTGCGACGCGAGTGACTATGCGATATGAGCGGTCTTAGGTCAGCGTAGGGACAAACACTTCCATCCAATCTATTACACGAGTAAGACGCTTACTGATGAGCAGGAGCATTACACCATGATGGAGAAGGAGTTGTTAGTAATAGTCTTTGCATTCGATAAGTTTAGATCTTACCTCATTCTTTCTAAGACTATTGTTTACACCGACCATGTAGCGCTTAAGTATTTGTTTGGTAAGCAGAACATTAAGCTAAGATTAATACAATGGATTTTGCTGCTTCAGGAGTTTGACATTGAGATTAGGGACAAGAAAGGAGTGGAGAACGTAGCAG
Organism: Flaveria sonorensis; assembly: GCA_025506505.1. Lineage (NCBI taxonomy): Eukaryota > Viridiplantae > Streptophyta > Magnoliopsida > Asterales > Asteraceae > Flaveria > Flaveria sonorensis. Next base: position 26,815,622 of record CM046437.1, on the reverse strand, counting down.
AAGATCATTTGTCATGTTTAGAGGACTTTGGGCATGAGGAGATTAGGGAGGACATTATTGATGATAACTTTCCACATGAGACACTAATGTTTGTGAAAGCACAGGAAGAGGGTTTTCCATTAGCAGATTGGCTAATTACTTAGCGACAAGGATTCTGATGAGAGGCATGACACAACAGCATGAATTTGTGAGGAGTTGTACATAGGTGCGTACATGATGATGAAGAAAGGAGGACGTTGAGGCATTGCCACTCAGGACCAACAGGTGGGCATCATGGATCGAGTTTGCAAAGAAGGTATTCGATGCTGGGTTTTACTGGCTGATGATCTTTAAGGACATGTATGAATTTGTGAGGAGTTGTGACGCGTGTCAGAGAGTAGAAAATATCTCATCCTGGAATGAGATGCCACAAACTGCCATTCAGGCATGTGAGATTTTTGATTTGTGGGGCATTGATTTCAAGGGCTCGTTTCCGCCATCTCGCGGGAACAAGTACATCCTAGTAGCCGTAGACTATGTTTCCAAGTGCGTAGAGGCTCGAGCCTTACCTATGAATGATGCTAGGGTTGTTGTGAGATTCATTAAGCAGTTGTTTTCCTGCTTTGGTACCCCCGAAGCCCTAATTAGTGATCAAAGGATCCACTTCTGCAATGCGCAAATGGTGAAAGCCTTGCAACGCTATGGGGTCATCCATCGGCTTGCAGCGGCTTATCATCCGAAGACTAGTGGGCAAGTTGAGGTAAGTAATCGGAGTATCAAGCATATTCTAGAGAAAACAGTCGGATCAAATCGCAAGGATTGGTCCGATAAGTTAGATGACGCACTATGGGCTTTTCGTATGGCGTATAAGACACCGACCGGTTCTACCCCGTTTTGGATGATTTATGGGAAAGCGTGTCATCTAGCGGTGGAGTTAGAACATCTCACATATTGGGCATTGAGCATAGTGAATTTAGATATGTCCGCGTTGGAGTGAATTGATTTCACCAGTTGCACGAGTTGGAGGAATTGAGAGATCATGCGTACGCACATTCGACTCGTTACAAGGAAGATATGAAAGAATTACATGATCACCACTTGAAAGGTAATGAAGAATTCAAGTGTGGGGATCAGGTGTTGCTATACAATTCACGAATGAAATTGTTTCCGGGAAAATTAAAGCCCCGATGGTCGGGACCATACACTATGCGTGAGGTATTTCCATATGGAACAATTGAAATCGTGGAAAAGAACGGGGAGACGTTTACGGTAAATGGGCCATCATTTAAAGCATTACATTACCGGGATGGTGATTGAGAACAAGGAAAAAGTGGTTGACCTCGCTCCTGTAGGAGCCTGATTGAGAGGTTCGAGTCAGACTGACGACTCATAAATAAACCAAGCGCTTCCGGGAGGCAACCCGAGGGTTTGTTTTTATTTTATTATTTTGTTTTTTCATTTTGGTTTACTTTTTATTTCTAAATCTTCGTACTAGATACTTATATGTTTGTCTTTGATTTCAAGTTATTGCTCGGAGCTGAATGATCATCTGCTTGAGGTTCTTAGTCAAGTTAAAGTGTGAGGATAACACGTACATTTTCAGTGGAACTTCTGTCGGTGCACGTTACATATCAGAGGAGTTTCAGTTTTCCCATTTCTTGCACTTTTATTACTCTAATTGTTTATATCTATTTGTTCGAACATTAGGGACAATGTTCGATTTAAGTGCGGGGACGGAGTTAGTTAGCAAAACTATTTTGATTTGATAATAATGTAAAATTTTGATGAATCCCTGAATTTCAAAAATAAAAATTAAAAATAATGAGAAAAATAAAAAACAAAAAAAAAGATTTTAAAAAAATATAGAAAAAATATCAAAAAAAAGAAGAGCAAAAAGGCACTAAGTACAACTCATCCACGCATATAAAACACGACATGCACGAATCATGATGTGATGCAGATTAGCGGTTATTATTAAACTTAGAGAATGATTAACTTTTCAAGTCACATGATTAAATTAACTTAACAAGCGGTTTTCAAAATAAATTGGTATAGACGTCTAATTAAGTGAGGTAAATAGAGAGATAATAAACGTGTAATTGTCCACAACTTATACCCTGATTACCTCTGTTTTCATGTGAGATTAAGCATTTAATTCTTGATTATTTGCATTTCATATGCACTTATTTGTTTGAGCGTTTATATCACATGATTACATGCATTTATAACTTGTCTAGGTTATACACGTCAAGACCATGAACTTTGAACTTGCACAAAAGTAATAGAGGCACCGAGGATTTAGCCTTGTGTTTTACCCTGTGACTACCCTACCCTGAAATTATACACTAGTTAGCCATGTTGAGCCATTCATTTATTATTTTCTTTTGTTTACACCTATGTTAATCTAGCCTTTATTTATTTAAGCCTTTTGTGTTAACCCATGTGTTAGGAAATCTGACTATGTTAGTGTTTAGTGGTGTGATTTATTTGTTATGTTTGACTAATAGTCTTAGTTCCTAAACTTGGATGAGAACGTGCTATTATGTTCGTTCAAAAACAAAAAAAAAAGATTGGAAAAAATGAGAAAAAAATAAAAGAGGGCGAAAAATTAGCCCCACAAAAAAATTGTTTATCACTAGTGTGTTTGTTAAAGGATTTAAGTTTGATTCTTTGTTCTAGTTTATCAATTGCGTATTGTGTTACGTGTTCAGCCTAGCAAGATCGGATTTACTAAACGCCTTAACCTTGTTTTTACCCTTGTTTATTCCTACCTTTCACCTTAGCCACGTTACGACCCATATTAAGACCTACTTGATTTGTGCTAAGTTCAATTGTTAGCTGGTGTAGATGTGATACCTCTACAAGCCTATGATAATGTTATGTCATGATGATATCGAGAGTACCACAGATATAAACTAGTACCTCTTATACTAGTCCACTAGATAAACCGAGAGGAGACAACATTGTGAGAAGTTTTGGATTATTGTGTGTTTAGAATTTTTATATGAACTGAACTTAGTTAGTGCGTCTGTTTTTCGAAATTTGTATCAAAAGTGCTTGTTAAATTGTAATTCTATTAATTGTAACTAGATTGTTGATTATGTCCTTTAAGGAAAAAGGGTTTTATTAAATTGCTTTTACATTTATGTATTTAAACTTGTTGATGTTAGATATGTCGTGCGATGAGTTTTGCTTCGGGACAAGCAAAGTTCAAGTGTGGGGATATTTGATGTGATCTAAAGTATATAAATATTTCCTGCACTTTTAAATAGTTTTAGGTTAGTTTTTATTAAATTTTAAATCTAATAGATTTATTTTAATATTTTAAAGATTTTAAAAGATCACGAGATAAAATTATATTATATTAATCAATTTTGAGAACAATGAGTGATTAAAACATTTTTTAAATTGCTACTAAACTTTAAATACAAAATTTTAAAATAATACTGAGCTAAATCATGATTTCTATTAAGTGCTTTACATGATTAAAATAAAAATATATATTCATGAATCAATGATGTTCACGTAGATGTATACTGAAATAATAAAATCAAAAAAGTTACTTTGACTTTTAAAACAAAGTCATAAACTCTCAGAGAAAGTCACGTGAAGGAGCAAACCAAAATCATGAGTTAATTTTAATGGCAGACCACAAACATTTTACTTGAAGGTCTTGTTGAAGGCCTATGTGAAGGAGAATTGGACTAAAAGAATTTGTCAAGGAATGTTCTTGGGTTCGCATGATACTTGAAGATCCATTCACAAACAAAGGAGGCCCAAGAGAATTAAATCACAAAAGCAACCATGCACAAAAACATAAGGTCTTTTAGTTATAAAAAAAGAGATGACAACAGAAGGAGGATATGCACGGGAAAAGAAGAACAATATTGGAGATTTTATTATTTCATTCAATTTTGAGTAAGTTTAGAGAGCAATCCTAAAGCAAAGTGTAAGATCGGGGAGCAAAGATTGAAGCATTCAAGCATTGGAGATCATTTGGTTTTGTTTCGTTTTTGATTATTTTTCTTTTTTCATTGATTCTCTCGTTTATGTTACTAAAGTTTACAACTTTATTATCATTTTCAATGTTTATAGACGTTATGAGTAGCTAACTTTTTAATGCTACCTAGGTTGGGTTGAAAACTATTCATTTTTTAATTAAATATTTGGTTTTAATTTCGTATATTTGTTTATTAATCTTAGAACTTGATTATTTTCTCAATTAGATATGTACATGTGTATTGTTTTATACTTAAAAGTTATTGCCATGCTCATATATGTTATATCTTGATTGATTGCGTGACAACTAGATTAGGTTTGCACATTAAAATTAATTACTTTGTGATTTTAATTTTAAACTTTGATTAGAGATAATTTTATGAGTTTTGGCTATGATTTTGATAGTATTTGCAATGTGCTACCTTATATAGAAACTAGGGGTGATAGATATTGCTTAAAACCTCCTCCCATTGCTTGTTAGGTTTAGATTTCACGAGAGTGTGTTCTGCCTTTCATTCGTGGTGTTAGTGTTTTAGGGTATTTAATTAGATTTAATTAAGTTGTCCTTTGTCTTAGAGTTGGAAAATAAAATATTTAAGACATTATGGTAGAAAACCTAGGGGCGATCTCCCATTAGACATTTTAATAAACCTATCTAGTGCTTTACACGTGTCTTTGATTTTCTTAAGAAGTAGCAACATATCTAGTTAACCATAAATTCGTATTTTTAGAGATAGTCATATGAGTTATTACCTTTATGTCATCACATGCTAGTTGGATTCCTACCTAGGTAGTTATTTCACATATTTGATCGTATTCGAGTTTCCAAGTTTGATTTTTTATTTGTTTATTTCATTCGTCGTGTTTAGATTTATTCAATTTTAGTTAAATTGTTTATTTTGTCTATTAATAATAACTTAGAATAATTAAATTAATCAGGTTAGAAGTCGATAGAGGTTTATTATCGAGAGCTGCCAAACGTGTCTCTAGTGTTTGATATCCGGACTTACCTAAATTTTACTATATTACAACCGGTACACTTGCCGTTTGTGTGAAGTTTAGTTAGGAATTTTCTTTTTAAAACTAAATTGTTAAAATTATTTTTTTATAATAAATTAATATATATATATTCACACATCAATAGACTTCTTTAGTATGTTCAAGACTATTAGTGTGTTTAAGTTCTAGATCATCACCTTCCACAACAAATGGTAAAAAGATGTTACAATTTGTATGAGACCAAATTTTTATATAATAACCTTCAGCTTTTAATTTATAATTTTCCCATCTAAAGCAATCTACCAACCTTGAAGTTTTATTTTATTATGTAATAAACTTGTTTACATTTTCTAACCATAAAATATTAGAAAAAATATTGTAGTCCTCCCTCTATAATATCTGTTTTTGAAATAATTGTTTTACTAAAAGAGATAATCTGAAGAACAAAAGCAGAAACTTAAATAATCATGTGTTTAAGCTAAAAAGGACAAAAGAAAGAAGTTTAGAAAGCCATATATAAGGTAATATGAAATTCTTCCTTTCTTGAGGTTTTTAGGTGGACCATTAGCTATACCATCATAACATTAAGTTACAGTGGTGATTGGTGATCTCAAGTTGCTGGTCATTGACCCTTCTTTGTAAGGTAGCCACCTGAGATTCCAGGTGTGGAAATTCGATAAATGATGGATCGAATATTGCAATCGTATTGTTTCCATTTATCAGATCTGTGGTGCGGAATCTCACAGATCTGTTGATGATTTCAAGTGAAGATCTGTTGAAAGATTGAATGTATGATGATGAATAAATTATGAACAATTCAAGAACACATATTCATAAAATATTTCATTCATTCATATGTATGATAATGCTAGGAGATTACGAAGGGAGTTTGTAAGAAAAATCTCTCTCACACACACTCAACCTTATGTTTCTCTCACTAGACTAAATCTGTATACTTGAATCCTTGAATGCTTGAATGCTTTCTAATGGTTGGTTACTTAGAGTATAAATGACTACACTTGGTCAATTTATACTTTTTACATAAATAAACAAAATTACATTTAAGCTCTAATGATTACATAAATATTGTTCTAAGCCTGATAAATTCTCTGTTGCTGATGCGTGACTGCCAGGTGCTGACGTCACTCGGGACGTCCGCTGATGTTGACTGTTGACTTTGACCACGGTTGACCAAGTTTGACTTTGGTCAATTTTCTTCGTTTTGATCATATTTTTAGCATATCTTCACCATGTCGGTTTTGGTAATCATCATGAGATTCGGCACTTAGGTTTTGGTAAGTATCATCTTCAAATAGTTCAACAATACTCCCCCTAAGATGATGCTGCCAAAACCTCATGATTATCAAAACCTTGGATGTTGATTGATGTGCAGTCTTGGAGTGCAGTCTTCTCCCCCTTTTTGGTAGCATCTTCTTAGAAGCTTCATAAAAAGGCATTGAGAAAAGGACTTTGTTTTGGTGCATAAAGACTTTGGTTCGACACTTGATGGATGTTTCATCAGCTTGATCTTCTAGTCTTGTTTTCAAGACTTGAAAATGTACCCATTTGCATACACTGTGGATTGCATAGGTAGCAATATCAGCAGTTTTATCTCAACTTCAAAAGTGAAGGAGAAGCATCAGAAATTCTTCAAACTTGACATATACTCTCCCTCAACAAAAGCTTTGGAGGGTGAGAAACTTTTGTGTATGAGACACCAAGAAGAGGATTCTTAGTTCTCAACAACTGGCAGGAGATCTTTGAAGGAAGCAGGAGTGTTCACTTGACATCTTGAACTGAATGAGAAACTCAGGCATGTTGTGCAATTCATCACCTGCAAAAGTCTAAATCCCCTCGGTAGAGGTATTGCATGGAAGTTTCACTCCTAAATCAATAACACATGTAAATCTGCCAAAACTAAGAAAAATACTAAACATGACAAATCTTTTGGAATTTTAGATTTTTTCAAAAATTATGATAGTTACAACCATGAATCTTTCAACTGCAATGAGATCATACTAATCCAAAATCCTCTACATCTAAGAATGTTAAAAGTTAGAATAGACATAGACAAAGAACAAAGTTGATTGTAAGTATGTTTGTCCACTTAAACTCATGCAAGGATCTATTGTCAACACTTTGTGATATTTATCATGTTTAGGATTGATTAGATATGCTAATTGAGTACCCCACACTCAGAAGTATGGAAGAATTACCCTCCTCATGAAATGCAAGGTGGCACTTTATTACAACTTGAACCAGACCACTTAGAGTATAAATTCTCATGATATGATCCACTTTGGGATTCTTTTAGATTTGATCCACATTGGGATTCTTTTCTTTGCCTTTTTAGCATGCATCAGCACTTTTAGTGCAAGGTCAACTAGGTCTGTGCTCAGCACAACAAAAGTTGTCCTTATGTTTAATCTAGGTCTGTATTTACATACAACAAAGGAGAAATAGATGCTTTTATCAATAACAAATTTATAAACCATTTTCGCATGGTGTGTTTAGGTAACCACACATGCAGACACTTGGAAAAGTCATTGCTTACCAATACCCTAAGATGGTTTTGGTCCACAATGCATATTGATTTAGATCATTAGAAATATGCTTATCTTGAATCCAAGCTGAGCCTACTAACATATCAAACAGAGTCTTGTCAATCTTTATTGATTTTGAAAAATAAATGTAGAAGATAGTAGATGAGTGTACTATCATTTCTCATGTATATGCAGGAAGATTCAAAAGAAATATTTTTTGGATTTTTCTTGATTTTCTAATTTTTAGGATTTTTGTTTTGAGAAAATAAACAAATGGCATATGTCTTATCAATTCAATAGAGATCACCAATAGTTAGTCCATGTAGCAATGTAATCAAACTAAGCAGATGGAATGAAACATCAGTTGTTTCTTGCATTGCCATTATAGTTTTTGTGAATGATTGATGTCCTGCATTGAATCATAGTTAATTTCTGCTCCATTTGGCTCAGTTGCATCATAAACGTCATGAGCAGGAAGAACGTTCCTATCATAGGAAGGGATCAGCAACTACAAACTTTTCTTGGGTTGGTAGGCCTCCATAACTGTCCCTATCACACTAGCAAATTAGTTAGATATTTCAACCCATGCCATTACGGTCTATTAGCATCATGTGTGACTTGCTCGTATGTGTATGATTTTGCCTTATCTGATGATGTATCAGATTCACCTCCTAAAATTATTCTCCAACATTGTTTTGATTTTAAACCAATTGACTCAACTTTAGTTTGTTTAACAAAAGGAGTTTGTTTGGATTTCGAAAATCTTTTGGTTGGTTTAGAAAATCTAGTTTGCTTTTGAAAGTTTTGTGAAGGTGTAGCAAAGGATCTTTGTCCTTGATCATGTTTGTTTCTTCAGGGCATGTGATCATATTCATCATAAGAATTATTATCATGATTATAATAATTTGATGGATGTGATCTTCTATGATATCCATTATGCCAAGTATTATTCATATATCTGTCATACTTATGTTGTGTGTATGACCTAGGATTATGTCTTGGTGCCCAATAATCATGAATATCATACTGTTTATAATCATACCCATGCCGATGTGAACGAGGAGAAGAGTAGCTATGATGTCTGTTGTAGTACTCATGCTCCGATCTCAGTGAGTATGACTCTAATGGATGATAAGATCTTTGGCCTCTTCTGTGTTATAATGTTGGAGAGTTATTGTATGAACAGTCGGAAGTGGTATGATTCTCCATGTCATAATTTAAATAGTAAGGATAAGGTCTGGATCTTCTTCCCTTAGGCTTGAATGATGAAGTTGGATTAGCTTGGAACTTCACATCCTTTTTTCTTGGTTTGTTTTTGTTGCTTTCTCTTGTGAGGACATATATATGTATCACTCTCAGTGTTTTACACTCAGAAGTGTTGTGTGAATCTGAATTGCATGTCTCATAGAGATATGGTTGTTGTTTTGGAATTTCTAATGTAGCCTTTGAGGTTGATGGTTGGTTTGGATCAGGTGTAGAAGACTTGGTCTGACTTTTCTTCTTTCTTTTAGATCTGGTCTTCTTCCTCTTGACTTGTTCTTTGATTTCTTGTACCTCAGGCTTCTGTTTGTTCTTTAACTCCATCTTAATCTTTGCCTTGAGTTTAGTCTTAGGCAATTCTGGTTCAAGAAATCCTGCTGGTTTGAATTTCTCATACAGAACCATAGCCTTTTGTTTGTTGTCAGGCTTTGCTGTTTTGGATTTCTGTGGTTGTGCTTGTTTTGGATTGATTTCTTCAATGACATGATTAGTACATGTCAATGTTTTCTTGTTTGGTTGGTTGGTTTCTTCATCACTATCATCACTTGCAGGATCTCCATCTTGACCATCACAAGAATGAAAGGTTTCATTCTGTGGTGATTCTGGTTTGAGATACAACTTTGGTGTTGTTTTAGGAGAAGTGATTTGAGTGATAGTGGATGGTTTGTCTGTTGGATGATGATCATGCATATTTGAATCTTCTTTGACTGGACTTGTCATTTAAGTTGGCATTTTTGTGTATTTATCATTGTAAGGAGGAGGAACAACATGCTATGTAGTTCCAACACTCTTCTTTTGATCTCTTTGTGCATTAAGTAGTTCTTCCAACTTGCTGGCAGTCATCTTTAAATTCTCAAGTTCAACTTCTGTTGATGCATGATTTGTTTTTGTCTTTGTTAAAGACTCAGTCAGTCTTGTAACTTGAGCTTGAAGACTAAATCTTTCTCCAAGGAGTTTGTCTACATCCTTGAGAAGAGAATTGATTTTATCGTCAAAGGCTTTATGTTGTATCTTCAATTCTACATTTGTAGCTTTTTCTGTTGTGATTGCTTGATTTAAACGCTTAATGTAATGTTGCAAGTTATTGATTGTTTTGGTTGTACTTGCTTTTGATATTTTTGCTTCAACTTCAGCCTTTGTGTTTGTTAACTTCACAGAGAGTTCAGTTGATTGAGCATTTAGCTTGTGATTTTCTTTAAGTAATTTATCAACCTCTTTCTCTAGTGAACTGATTTGAATTGCAGAAGTTTGTAGTTCCTCCGCATGTGAAGCTCTTTCCTCCTTTATCATGTATGATATATTGTTGCAATATTTCCGATATGCCTGTACTTCATCTATGCATGCTGATGAACATAGATCTTTCTGTCTTCAGGAATTTCAGGCAATGGAGGAATGTTTGTGTTGTTGATGTTTGTGTCTTTTGCAACCTCAGCAGTTAACTCTTCAAGTTTGATTTGTTGTTGAACCATTTTGTCTTGCAACTGCTTCATCTCTTGAGCTAAACTGATGTTTTGTTGATTCAATGCTTGATTTGTGCTAGATCATTTCTTTGAGATTGTTCCATCTTTGACCTGCATTTGATCAAATCATTAGACAATGTGTTGTTTGAGTTTGCAAGATCACATAAATGTAAATGCATCAGTTCTTTCTCAATGTGATAGATGTATAACTGAATGTTTGTCTTAACAATCAAAGAATTGTTGTTATTGTTTGATATGCTGCTGATGTTTGGTTGTTTGCAGCTTTTGTTTGATTTGCTGCTGTTGTTTGGTTTATAGCAGTTTTTTTTTGATTTGCTATTGTTGTTTGGTTGGTTACAGCAGCTTGGTTTGCTCTGTTTGAATTCTTGAAACCTTTTTGTACCTGCAGCAAGAAAGATAGCTCGGTTTCTCGAAACACGAGTGTTAGTGAATGATGTTAAATGTTCCATTTTGTTTAAAAACAAAAATAATTTAAAAATTGTCTTTGTGTTTCAATCAGAATCAAATTTTAAACTTTTAATTGAATCCAAAAAACGTCAAAACTCAATTTAATTAGATCAGCCTAATTAAAGAGTTAACTTTGTTCAATTACAATTTAGTTAAGCCGGACTAAGATTAATCTGGCTCAATTAAAAATTAATAAAATCTGGATCGTCCCAATTAAAATTAAATGATTTTTCAAATAATTTTAATTAAACCCGATGAAAAATTATAATTTTCACTCAATTAAATTCAATCAAGAAACATGTTTAATTAATTAATGTTTTAAAACATATATATATATATATATATATATATATATATATATATGTGTGTGTGTGTGTGTGTGTGTGTGTGTGTGTGTGTGTGTGTGTGTGGCTAGTCAAAATAACAGAAGTCAAAATTCAACTTCAATTTCTTCCAAACTCTTGATGTCTCCCAACAACCTTCGGCTCACACTCTCGGCGAACCCCAACTAATCTCGAAGGTGATTGGTGTTTGGTGGTGGCCGATGCTTCTCCGGGGTTAAATGTAGTTGCTGTGGCGGTTTGATGGTTGTGCTAAATCGAAGATTGCAATATGTCGGTTGGTATTGACATAGGGTCTAAGGTCTGCGATGGAGTGGTGGTCGATTGGTGTTGATATCGACGGTAAGGTTGGTTCACAACCCCTTTTCCTCTTGTTCGTCCGTTGTGGCTACAGCTGCATGGACTGTGGTTCAAGTCTGCTGTGGACAAAGATGTTGTTGAATCGTCGGCTGTGGACTTATTTACACATCCGTTGTGTACTGTTTTGGACCTATTCGATTCAAGTCCGTTGTGAATTCAACTCTTGTTATTGCTTGACCGTCCGCTGTGACCAAGGCACTGTCCACTGTATGGTGATGCTGTCCGTTGTGGTGTGCGCTATGATGATGCTTGTGGGGTAACGTCCGCTGTGGACTTGATTAAAACATTCGCTGTGGAATTTCTTTAAGCATCCGCTGTGGACATTTTTAAGCGTTCGTTGTGGATGCTTTGATTGAATGGACCTTGTGTATCAGCTGTGGATGTAATGCATCAGTTTGATTCAAGTCGTCTGCTGTGAATCAAGTTTACTTGTCCTCTGTGGATAAGTTTGCTCATCCGCTGTAAGCAACTGAGGTGTGCTCGGTCTTTACTTGTCAGCTGTGAACAAGTTGTGTGAGATGAATTCTCATTCGCTGTGGGTTCAACTTCTGTTGTTCATCCGCTGTGTGACTCAAGTCGTCCGCTGTGGATACTGCGGATAGAGTTGTTTAAGTCCGCTGTGTATATGGTTTTTGCTCCTCTGCTTTGGTCTGAAATGTGGCTGTGAGGACAGGTTTTAACAGAGGTTTACACTTGTTTGCTTTGAACCAATGTGTAAGCTGTGAAACTTAACACATCAGCCGTGGAAAGTTTTATTCATCAGCTATGAATTAGTTGTTCATCAGCTGTGAACACTTAACAATTGGATGTTTGTCAGGTGTGGACCTTGTGGAACAGCTGTGGATGTAATGCATCAGCTGTGGACACTTGGTTGCAAATAGTACGAAGATTATCCGCTGTAGAATTAGATCATCAGCTGTGGATGATAGAATACTTAGACAAAAATTCAATTCCAATTGTTATTTGTGTATTCTTTGTAAAATTTGATTATGAATGGAATTCACTAGCAAATTCACAAATTGATGTTTTAATGACTGTGAATGATTGTATGATAAAAAAATGAATCAAAATCTGAATTAAATCATAAGATTTGGCTGATTTTCAGATTTCAAAGTAGTTTGACTTTAATGAACAAACTTTTGATTCTTGGGTTTCTGATGGAATTTCATTAAAGCAAAGGTTATAATAGCTATAGATAAGTGATTCCAAGCTAAAACAACAATCAATTTCATATAATCATCACCTAAACTCGGATTTAGATGATGAACACATGAAGAACACAATGAAGAACAAAAACCCAGATATGAGAATCAATGTTCAAAAATGAATGATTTGGGTGTTGAAAATTATAAATGAACCTTAGATTTGATGTTTCTAAGCTAAAACCACTATCAATTTAAGCTAAACAACATCAGATTCATGATTTTTCCTTAAGAACAGTGAATTTTTCTCAAGAACACAAAATTTTCAAAAATCTTCAATTCAAGAGTTGTGGTTGTTCAATTGATATGAAACTTTGCAGATGTGTTAGTTATCACAAACTAAAGCTATTAGAAGCTTAAATTCAGCAAACAACAACAAAATCAAAATTTCACGTTCATGAGCATTTCAAGACTTGAAGAACAAGTTTGCTTAAATCTTCAAATTAATGGCTCAAATAAACTTTAATTGATGTGAAAACTTGCAGATCTTCACGAAATAACAAATATAAGCTAATGATAGCATGATTTCATCAAAAACAACAACAATTTGTAGATCAAACTTGTGGTTCAAATTTTTGAGAAAAATTTGAAGAACAAGGAGCCATGGCTCTGATACCAACTGTACGATAAATGATGGATCGAATACTGTAATCATATTGTTGCCATTTATTAGATCTGTGATACGGAATCTCACAGACCTGTTGATGATTTCAAGTGAAGATCTATTGCAAGATTGAATGTATGATGATGAATAAATTATGAACAATTCAAGAACACATATTCATAAAATATTTCATTCATTCATATGTATGATAATGCTAGGAGATTACAAAGGGAGTTTGTAAGAAAAATCTCTCTCACACACACTCAACCTTATGTTTCCCTCACTAGACAAAATCTGTATGCTTGAATCCTTGAATGCTTGAATGCTTTCTAATGGTTGGTTACTTAGAGTATAAATGACTACACTTGGTCTATTTATACTTTTTACATAAATAAACAAAATTACATTTAAGCCCTAATGATTACACGAATATTGTTCTAAGCCTGATAAATTCTCTGTTGCTGATGCGTGACTGCCGGGTGTTGACGTCACACGGGACGTCCGCTGATGTTGACTGTTGACTTTGACCACGGTTGACCAAGTTTGACTTTGGTCAATTTTCTTCGTTTTGATCATATTTTTAGCATATCTTCACCGTGCCGGTTTTGGTAATCATCATGAAATTCGGCACTTAGGTTTTGGTAAGTATTATCTTCAAATAGTCCAACACCAGGTGACTCACCTTTAAAACTAAATAGGTTCATGTTTTTAGCAGTCTTTGCAGCTTTAGTTGCAGACTCCCTCATCTTCATCAAAAGAATCATGGGGGGTGAGAGAATAGGACCAAAGTCTTCTTCCTCATTACCAGCTAGAGTTTCTTGGCTGCTAGATTTCCCTTGTACCATGACAGCTTCAAAAGAAGTGTCAATTGGATGGGTTGCCATGGTTGAGGTCTTATTAATGTAATCACTTGAAAAAGTGAAAGCCATTTTCATATGGGCCTCCTGAACATGTTCAAGAAGGTCCACCTCCGTTGTGGGTGGATGATGTTGGCTAGATATAGGTGATTCAGGAGCACTCATCTCTCCTTGAGTAGGGGTGGAGAAGAGAGACTCATGGTACTCACTGAAACCCATATCCTCAACATCATAAAATTCTAGGTTAGGGGATTGGTTGGTTGAGGTCTAAAGGTTAGGGATGGTAGCTTTCCCTTGAAGGTTGATCAGTAGAGTTTTAAGACTCAGTGTGAAGGCTTAAGGGCTGGGGTAATGAGCTCATCAGGCTGAGCATGAGGAACCTTGGCTCTGATCATAGAAATGATGGGAGTGGTATGCTCCTCAGGAGAAATGGGAGCTCTAGTGTCCACTTCTTCGTGCATGGTTGGTGATTTAGGGGCCTTCTCAACCTGAGTAGCCTGAGCAAGGGTTCCTTTAGATTTTCTTTGGTAGGTGATGGTGATTTATGGCTGTATGGGTGATGCATATGTAGAAGGTGTAGGTTCAATATTGGCTTGTGCTGCCAAGTTGTCACCTTGAGCAATTAACTCTAACATTTTTGCGACTAGGGTTGTTTCTACCCCTGAGAAGCCAACAGTGGGCTTTCTTATTGTGTTAATGATGTCGGGCTTCATCTGTCCTAGTTTAAGAATATTACATGTTCCCCTTAACTGTGAGCCCAGTTCACAATTAAGAATGTGTTGAACATATCTAGGGAACATGTAATACTCTAAGGAGTCCAAGTTGGCAAGCAAGTTTGTATAAAAAAACTATGAGTACTTGAACTTGACCCCTTGAACCATCCTATGGACTATATAAGATAGGTCCTTAGGGATTTGATCTTAGCCTCCATGTTTGTTAAATAGAGAGTGGATTATCACATAGAGGAGGTACTTCCACTGAGATGAGACCTTAGCCATTTTGAAGGTTCTTATTAAGTAGTCCCTTTCATAGCCCATCTACCGAAATGAGTTGTTTACAACAGATTTGGGGAAAGACAATTCACTTTATTCATCATCCAACCTTAGATGAGAGTTGATGGTGGCTGGAGTAATGAATATTGTCCTCCCCTGCACTGTGGCAGATAATGCCTTCCCACAGTCCAAGATGGCCTCTTGGCAGGTCCTCCAGAACTCTAAAAGTTGATCTTCATATAATGGATGGTCTATTGTGATGGCGGTGAGGTAGTTGGACAGAGATAAGAAGTGGCAAACATCTAAGAAACCAAGATCTTTCTCAGATGATAACATAGCAACTTGGTTATGTTACCTGTGTAACTGCATGGAAAAATCAGGTTGGTTTTGAGGATCAGGATTGGCCATTTGGAGTAGCTTTGAAGCGAAGAAAGGTAAGAAAAAAGTAGGTTTTTGGGTGAATATAGGGTTTGAATGTTTGCAGATGAAGGAGAAAGTGAAAGAGGGGGAACCGTTATACGAATATATATATATATGGTAAGGATTTGAGACAAAGTAAATGCAAACATATAAACTTTGAAATTTGGATGTCGGTCCCACCTCTGAAAAAGTGCCCAAAAAGGTAGTTTTGAAGGTTCTTATTGAGTAGTCCCTTTCATAGCCCATCTACCGAAATGAGTTGTTTACAACAGATTTGGGGAAAAACAATTCACCTTCTTCATCATCCAACCTTAGATGAGAGTTGATGGTGGCTGGAGTAATGAATATTGTCCTCCCCTGAACTGTGGCAGATAATGCCTTCCCACAGTCCAAGATGGCCTCTTGGCAGGTCCTCCAGAACTCTAAAAGTTGATCTTCATACAATGGATGGTCTATTATGATGGCGGTAAGGTAGTTGGACAGAGATAAGAAGTGGCAAACATCTAAGAAACCAAGATCTTTCTCAGATGATAACATAGCAACTTGGTTATGTTACCTGTGTAACTGCATGGAAAAATCAGGTTGGTTTCGAGGATCAGGATTGGCCATTTGGAGTAGCTTTGAAGCGAAGAAAGGTAAGAAAAAAGTAGGTTTTTGGGTGAATATAGGGTTTGAATGTTTGCAGATGAAGGAGAAAGTGAAAGAGGGGGAACCGTTATACGAATATATATATATGGTAAGGATTTGAGACAAAGTAAATGCAAACGTATAAACTTTGAAATTCGGATGTCGGTCCCACCTCTGAAAAAGTGCCCAAAAAGGTAGTTTTCTTGGAAGTTTAAAGATCTTCCGAAGGTAATTTGTTTTCAAGGTTTGAGAAAACTTCAGAAGCTTCCGGAAGATATTCCTTAAATTTTCTTTACTTCGAAAGAAAAATATCATAATTTTATTCAATAGAGAATAAAGCTTCAATAGACTAAAGCTTCTTTTTTTGAAAGAAAACAGTCCTTCAATACATATAAGTACATGGTGAGAAATATAAGCTTCAGAAGATATTTCAAAATTTCTTCGAAAGGTTATTTCTCTGGAGTAGTTATATGTTTTAAAGACATAACTTTCTTCAGAACACAATTTGATGTCTTCCAAAAGAAAACATATCCAAAAATTTTTAAATTTTAAGGAATATCATTTTGAAAAGTTCCTTTCAAAATAAACTCAGCTTATATGGTGATGGGATATAGGCAACTTAAGACACACATATTAAAAATAATCTTTAGTTTAGTTTATGAAAAAAAATCTACTAAAAAAAATCTTTTCTCATCAAAAGCTTTCGTGAACAGATCAGCATATTGTTCATTTGTGTTAACTTTGACTAATTTTATCAATCCTTTTTCAAATTATCTCTTATCAAATGATACTTGATGTTGATGTGTTTTGTCTTTGAGTGTTGTACAGGATTCTCTGTAATAGAGATAGCACTATTGTTGTCTATGTGGATGGGAGTCTCCTTGAAGTTGAATCCATAATCTAGCATTAGATCTGAAACCAAAGCATTTGAGCATAACAGCTTGCAGTAGTAATGTATTTAGCTTCAGCAGTTGAGGCAGACATACAGGATTGTTTCTTGCATTGCCATGAGACTATCCTTCCACTAAGAAATTGCCATCCCTAAGATGTAAACTTTTGCAGTCATATTACAGCCACCATAGTCACTATCTGTATAAGCATACAGATTGAAGTCAGAATTCTTTAGATACCAAAGGCCCAGTTTGGGAGCACCTTTAAGATGTCTGAGAATTCTCTTGACAGCAACTACGTGTGACATCTTGGGGTTGGCTTGATATCTTGAACAAATACATGTAGTAAACATGATATCAGGTCTGCTAGCTGTGAGATACATAAGAGACCTAATCATAGCCCTGTATAAATGTTCATCAACATACTCCCCCTCAAAATTTGGTCCTAGAGAGTGATTTGTGGCTATAGGTGTCTTAGCAATCTTGCACTTAGCCAGATGAAATCTAGTAAGTATGTCTTGCACATACTTTGACCAGTTTATGAAGATTACATTGTCAACCTGTTTCACTTGAATTACTAGAAAGAAATTGTGTTCCCCCATGGAACTCATTTCAAATCTATTCTTTATCAGCTTCTTAAAGTCTTTGCAGAACTTTAGATTAGTTGACCCAAAAATAATGTCATCTACATAAACTTGAACTAGCATCAAGTCATTTCCTATTCCTTTGATGAAGAGTGTTCCATCAATAGTACCCCTCTTTTATCCATGTTGACAGAGATACTGTGATAGTGTCTCATACCACTTCCTTGGAGCTTGATGCAGCCCATAAACAGCTTTGTCAAGCTTGCAGACATAATCAGGATGATCTGGGTCTGCAAATCTAGGTGGTAGTTTGACATACACCTCCTCATCAATCACCCCATATAAGAAGGCACACTTGACTTCAAGTTGGTATACCTTGGAATCCTTGGATGCAGCAAAAGCTAGGAATATTCTAACTGCTTCAAGTCTTGCTACAGGAGCAAAATCATTTGTGTAGTCAATCCCTTTTTCTTGTGTGTACCCTTGAACAACTAGTCTTGCCTTATTCTTGATGACAAGTCCTCTACCATCATTCTTATTCCTGAATACCCATTTGGTACCTATAGTAGTCTTCCCTTGAGGAAGAGGACATAGATTTCAAACGTTTTTTCTCTTGAATTAAATCAGCTTCTCCTGCATTGCTTCAACCTAACTTCCGTCCTTTAGAGCCTTATCAATCTTCTTAGGCTCAATCTGTGACAAGAAACAAGAGTGAAGACAAACATTTTTGTCATGGGTTTGTCCTCTTGTTCTCACCTCTGTCTCAACATTTCCAATGATGTTTGTAGTGGGATGAGACTTGTGGATTCTCAGTTAAGGAATCATAGCAAGTTGGTTGGATAAATCTAAATTGGTGAAATTCAGATCTGGTGCTTGAATATGATCCACCATATCAACACACTTATCAAGAGAAACTTGATCCAATGAGTGTGTTACATTATTAATGTTGTCTTCTATAGAGTGGTTATTAGCATCAAGAAATTCTTGATCATAATTACCACCTCCATCTCCTCCTACATTGGAAATTCCTTCATTTGAGTTTTGTGTCTCTATGCTGGAGTTTATAGGCACCTCAGATGTATCAGCTGAAGAATTTGTCAAGGTTGTGCTAATAGGATTTCCAGCTGCAAGGCTAGTTACCACCAAAGCTGAAGTAATTTGAACACTTGGTCTTCTCAGCTCAAATCTTGGATCAGAATCTCTTATTGATAAGGTACCTGTAGAACTTAAAACTTCTTCACAGGATTTGTTAAAATAGTTGGTAAGTAAGTCAAAATCAAACATCCAAAGAGGACCAGAACCTTTCACATTGTGTGTGTGCTCATTGAAGGTCACATTGGCTGACTCCTCAACTACTCTAGTTTTAAGATTGTATACTCTATAAGCCTTAGCTTGGGAAGAGTATCCAATAAAATATCCATCATCTGATTTCTATGCAAATTTGGCTATTTGATCCTTGGTATTCAAGATGGTGCAAGGACATCCAATTGATCTGAGGAAACCAATGAAAGGTCTCCTTTTATGCCACAGTTCATAAGGAGTCTTACCATGAGTCTTGACTACTAAAACTATGTTTTGCATATAGCAAGCAGTGTTGACTGCCTCTGCCTAGAAGGTGATAGGCAGTTTAGAGTCAGATAACATGGTTCTTGCAGCTTCAATAAGTGTTATGTTTCTCCTATCAGCAACACCATTTTGCTAAGGAGTCCAGGGAGCAGTATATTGTCTTGTAATACCCTTTTCATCACAAAATGCATCAAGGATTTGGTTTTTGAATTCAATTCCTTGATCACATCTTATGATCTTGACCTTGTGATCACATTGATACTTAATTTTCAGAATGAAGCTCTTCAAGATCTCAGGGGTCTCATCCTTAGTTCTAAGGAAGAAGACCCAAGTATATCTTGTGAAGTCAGCTGTGATCACCAAACAATATGAGGTCCTTCCTAGACTCACTACACTAGTAGGGCCATAGAGATCCATATGTAATAAGTGTAAGGGAGTAGTGATGGGGTTCATTTCCCTTAGCTTGTGAGACACCTTGTGTTGCTTCCCTTTCAGGCATGCAACACAATGGTCATCACTTGTAAACTTTTTCTATGGCATTCTAGTTTCCAAATCATTCTTAATTAGTTTATTCATATTCTAAAGTTTACATGGCACATTCTTTTATGCCAAAGGAAAGACTTATCACTATTGGCTTTAGATAGAAAGCAAGAAACTTCTTCAGATCGGGATATTTTCTACAAATCCATATTGTACATGTTCCCTTTTCTAGGGGCTCTAAGCAAGATATGTTCTTGAGGAATAACCACCCCAGGCTTAAGAACAATTCACTCATCCTCAGTGAAGAGCATGTTACGTCTCTGGTCACAAAATTAGGATACAATCAAGAGATTGTACCCAAGCTCCTTAACATAGTTTATCTTCTCAATGTTGAGCTTACCGTTTATGAATTTTCCCCTTCCAGTGATGTAACCACCTGATTCTCCTTCAAAAGCAACTGTCCCTCCATCAATTTTCTTAAAGTTCTAAAGCAAAGAGTCATTGCATGTCATGTGCCTGGAACAGCCACTATCAATGATCCATATATTTCCCTTGGTGTTCAGCTGTTCATGCATAGAAAAAGATGGTTAGTTACACTTGGAAACCCAAGTCTTGTTGGTCTTGGGCTCATCAAAGTGTAGTGAAGATAATTCAACAATTATTGATCATATATGCAAGCTCTGAGGATCATTTGTTGTTGTTGATAAAGAACATTCACTCATATGGCCTTCCTTCATCTTCCACACCATCTTTGGAAGATTAGACTTGGCCTTCAAGACTTCGGAAGTTTTGACGACTTTAGAAGTTTTGGATACTGGACCTTCGTAAGCTTTTGCATCCACTGCAGCAGACTTCAGTACTTCGAAAGCATTCCTTTCTTCCGAGACCAAATTTTCTTCCGAAGGTAAGTTTTCACTTATCTTTTTCTTCACTTTGGAGCTTCCGAAAGGAAGAGATTTTCCTTCTGAAGCTATCTTCTTCTTCTTCTTCACAGAAGTTTTCTTCTTGGTCATGTGGATAGTACTTTTGGGATTGTAGATGCAATCCTTGGCAAAGTGAGAAGTTTTACCACATATGATGCATTCAGTTGACATGCTTCTAAGAGTCTTATTCTAAGTAGGAGGCTGAGCTTGATCACTTTCCACTTCCTTCTTCATCTTCCCAGATGATGCAGCAGGCTTCTTGGGATGAGGCTTGCTCTTGGAACTGGATGGTTCAGGCTGTGCAGCAGTGGTGCACATTTTATCAGCCTTCTTTTGCTTAGTAATACCTGGTTCTTTCTTTTCCCCAGGAAAATAGTGTCCCTTCTTAGGATAACCCTTGTCACTCATCTCGGGTTCATCATTCACTATTTCCTCTACATCCTCATCCTTATCTTGGATAGGATCAATAGGAGGCAGCTCATCTTGACAAGTTTCACACCTTGGAGATCTAACAGATAGGAGTGTTTGTGGAGGAGCTATCACACTTGACCCTAATCCCTGCTTGTTTGGGTAATAAACATTTGCCTGCAAGGATGAGGATATTATTTTCTTGAAGGTTTCCTCTTCAAGAACACATTTTTTTCCTTGGCTTTGCTGATCACAAGCTCAGCCTGGCATTCAGTTAACTTGGTTATGAGATCTTTGATTTGAGTCCTGTAGATTGTATGCTCATGCTTAAGAGTAGAAATGGTTTTCTCAAAATCTTCAATTTTAGTTTATAATCATTTTTGCTCTTTTGAAATAAGCTTTTAAAATGTTTAAGGACTCAAGGTCAGATCCCATTTCCAAGTTGTAGGACCTGTACATATTAACTTTAGCAATGCATTCAAGAGAACAAAGATGTTCTAATACCTTGGCTTCTTCATGATCAGCCATCAATGCTTGGTTTAGAGAAGCATCTTCTACCTGAAAGCTCATTCAAAGCCTCCTTCTTCAACAACAACAGCAGCATGTTGTTTAGGTTGGCTTGGCTTCTCTGTTTTGGGAGCTGCATCAGTGTAGTTTGGTCTGGATTGTGGTTGGCCACCATTTGTCCTTGGTGCCTTGCACTCTCTAGCAAAGTGTCCCATTTGGTTATAGTTATAACACTTTATCTTGCTTTTATCCAGGCCAAACTTTCCACTGGCCATATTGCTTGGGAACTTCCTTCCTGTTCTCTTGTAGAACTTCTTGGCTCTATGAGTAAGGAGAGCCATCTGTTGAACTATCTCCATGTACTCCAAATCATCTGGATAGATACAGTCCAAGTCTTCAAGAGTGAAGATAAAGTTTCCATAACATTCATCAGCAGATACAAAGGCTTGAGCAGAGATTGTCTCTTGGATTGGGCTTCCTTAGATGTAGCTCTCCCTTGATGTCTCAGGAAAGGTGATGAAAGGACCATTTTATGAGTTATCAGGGAAGCAGATAAGATGATGTTATGATTCTATACTATCCCTTTAAACCACATGAAGGGCTGAACTCTTTTGATTGTTGGAAGAGCTGCTTGATGGATTTTGCAAGTTCATCTCCATCTGGTAACCACTAAGGATACCATAAAGCTTTATGAGAGTAAGAGTAGAGAGCTTCTCAGTTCTCTTGTTGGCCATAAAGTAGTGAGTCCATTGTCTGGGAAGAGAGAATATGAACTTCCTTACTAGCTCCATATTCTCAAGCTTGACTCTAACATTCATTAGAGTGTCCACAATCTCAACATACCTAAAATATTAGTGAGTCATGCTTTTCACCAGTCTTGTAGGTGAAGTTTTCAAACTGCTACTTCATAATGTCTTTCTTGTTTTCCTTGGCTTTCTCAAACCCCTCATACATGAGCTGTAGTGCATCCTAGAGCTGCTTAGCAGTTTTGCACTTCTCGAAGCCTATATATATGGAGTTTGGAAGAGCAGTTTGAAAAGCTTTCATGGCTTTCTGATCTACATCTATTTTCTTTCAGTCTTCTTCAGAGAAGTCAGCCATTTCTTTGGTATCATCCCACCTCCAGTAGTGGCTAAAGAGGTGCTTGGGATGTGAGGTCCTTCAACAATAGATCTCCACATCCTGTTGTCTTGAGACTTGATGAACCCTTCCATACGTTGGCACCAAGTATCAAAGTTATTAGGAGTGATCAGTGGAGACTTTGTCATGGTATCGGTTTCTATATTTGCCTTAGAGATAGGTTCTATTTGAGTTGATAAGTGTTTTGTGAAACTAAAAGGATTTAAGATGGTGAGATCTTACAATCAAGAGCCTGAAATGCTCTGATACCAATTGCAAGAGCGTTGAAAGGTGGTCATTGAAACAGTTTCATAAGGTGGAGAGAGTTAGAGCACTTAGCAAATCAAATAGGGAACCGGTTAGATGAAACAAAGAACACAAGTAAAGAATAATAACAAGAACAAGATAGCATGGTTTTCAAGAATGTTGTATATTGCTCTCAAGTTCTTTCAAGTGTTACAAAGATTATCATCTAAATACAAGTACTTGAGATATTTTATACTACATCCTATAGCTGGCCATACTTTAAAGGCCAGCTGAAAACACTAATCTAGACAACAAGATCAATGTAGAGTCAAAAGGCAGATTGCCTTTTGACTAGTGACTATGACATGCCATAGCTCACATCCTTATCTAATACAAAAAGGATAAAAGTACATAGTTGGAAAGTTATTGGCTCAACACCTTAATCTATAGTTGACAAAAGCATGGACTTTTCACCAAACCAAGCTGGTTGGTAAGTCTTCAGAAATAACAGCATGTAACACTCGAAATCTTGTCAAAATAAAAGAAAATAAAAGTATCTAGAAAGAATGGAGAAGGAACCAAAGTTGAGGGGTGCTAAGTGTAAATGGTACAAAAGTCAAAAGATCACTTTTTAAAAGGCATGGTCGCCCATATCTTCCTGCTGCTACTGTTGTTCGACAAAGCAAAGAAGAAAAGAAGCTGAATTCGATTTCTCTCGGTTTCAAGGAGAAGACGAGGCTGATTCTCGCTTGTGGTGAGTGTTCTTTGTATTTTTGGTTCGGTTTGTGGGGTTTTCGACCTTAGGACCGATTTATATGTGTTTTATGTGTTTGGTTGTTTGTTTTTGCTTGTTCTAGGTGTTTGAACTCTTGTACAAGCAAGTTTGGAGGAGTTTTGCTTGTTTCCTGCAATAGGTGAGTTCTAGACCCCGGTTTTTATGTGTTTTAAACTTCTGGGGGCTGAAAATGCATGTTTAAAAGGTTTTGCAGCTGTTTTATGTTTTACCGTATGTATATGGGTGATTATGTTTGTGCTTTATGGTGGTTTATGTGCTGTTGATGCTTAGGATGTTGTGTATAAGCTTCGAACAGATGGATAAGCATGATTGGTTAGGAATTGTTGGTGTTTTCATGGTTGTTTGCCTGCTCTAGATGTTAAGCATGTTAGATCTATGATAAGGATGTGTTAGATAGAGGATTAGGGACTGAATAATGGCATAAGTGCATTTGCAGGTTGGTTAGTTCATCCGCATTTAAGAGCTGAACATACACTTAAAGTACTTTGCTCAGGCACATTTGTTGTATGTTCCTTCGCATTTGTAGTTGCTCATGCGCCCAAGTGTTCTTTCGTATTTCTTTTGTTCATGCGCATTTGCTACAGTGTTCATGCGCATTTGTTTTAGTCATTCGCATTTATTCTACCAGCATTTAGTTGGACACTTGGAATAATCTCTGAAGACTTTCATCCGCATTAGTTATTGTTCATCCGCATTAGTTATTGTTCATCCACATTAGTTATTGTTCATCCATTATTACTCTATTTATCCGCATTTGTCTAAGGACTTAGGATTTTTCTGAAGCTTGGGAAGTAGAATGTAACGGGTAAGTTCTGGAATGTTTTGCTGGTTCATGTATGTTGTGGTGATGCATGTTGTGGGCTGTTGTTGATGCTTTATACTATGTATAATGTGACTTTACGTGGTGTATCTATATTCTTATGCGTAAAGTATTATCATAAAGAAAGTGAAAGATTAATGTTAATAAAGAAGAGGAACATAAGAAATGAATGAAAAGTCTTGCAAGCAAATGATGAAGGAGGTTCACAACTCGTTGAGAGTTGCTAGCTCAACTGTGTGTACTATAGTGTGTGATCTTGGCTAACCCATGAGGGTTCACACACAGGGGGATCAATTTTGGTGATTGATCCATACACACGAAACGGGTCCTTGTCACTTAACCCCGAGAATGAGGTGGCTTTGTGCCCAACGATGGGGGTAACGTTATGACAGGATCTAGAAATAGTGAAACATAATGAAAATGTACGAAACGAACGAATACGTGAGTTAATGAAAGATAATTAAGTTTATACCTTGATGAATGCTCACGTGCGAAAGTAACGGAAGCATTTTATTGAAAAGGATATTTTCATATATAAATCTTACAAGGTATTTTAAACATTTTAAAACTAAAACTCACTCAGCAACGCTGACTTTTATGCATTTTTAGTTGGCAGGTGAATGTTGCTGAGGGTGGCACGCGGGGGAAGGTACTCATCGGGGCAAGACTGGCATCAATTCATCTTTAATGATATTGTTGTTTTGTAATGCTATTAAACAGGGTCTTTTGTAATCCAAGAAAACAATGATGTATTGCTTAACAACGGTAATTATTAATAGAATGAATGGTTTTTATTAACTTAATTCCATTGTAATATTTTATGAAATGTGTGTTGTTTAATATAATAATGCTATGAACTACCAACTGTGAGGCCTCCGGGAACGGGTCCTTACAAGTTGTTATCAGAGCCAAAGTTTAAGAGAAATAGGTAAATATTTTCAAAACCTAAACTTAAACTGAGAATGGGACGAACGGAGGGATGCCAGCCCGAGTAGCTACGTGCCATCAGGTATTCTTTTCTTAATGTTAACCGGTATTATGTGTGTATGCTATTTGATTTACGTGCTTTTAGTAGATTTGGAATACTGATGTAGTCGGGATAGGAAATGCTTAGGGGATGAAGAGTAAAGTAAGTGGCTAATCACAACTGGCCATTGTAATTAGGGACTTACTATACTTAACATAAACTGAGCTATTACCTTGAATGGCCATGTTGGTGTTTGAATCTTATAGTGATTAGAGGATGGCTGGAGGTAGATCATCTAAGGCTTCTAGAGGTGGAGCACGAGGTGGTCGTGCTGGTAGACCACTGGCCGCAAAGAACAAGGCAAGGACTGCAGAGACGACTCCTAGTGAGCGGGCTTCATCACCCGGAGGGCGGTGATGAGAGTGCCAACCTGAGGGCCTCGGTGAAAGAGACAGTGGTGGAGGAGGTTCATCAAGTCATGCAGAAGATCCTACCATCTGTCGTGACCGAGGTGATCCTGGCTGTAAGGGAGGATGAGAGGAAGGAAAAGGAGGAAGAGAGAAGGGTTGCTGCTGGGAGAAGGGAGAATGAGGGAGATCATGATGATGAGGAGGAGATGAATGCTGAAAGGGGAGCCTCCAGTGATGAAGAAGGGGTAGAGGTGTGGGAAATCGCAAGGGGATGCAGCTACGGGGCATTCAACGGTGTTAACCCCCTACTTTTGACGGCAATGGTAACGCTGCAGCTGCCCACCGCTAGGTTAGAGAGATGGAGGCAGTGTTGGATATTAGTGAGTGCAGGGAGGACTAGAAAGTGAAATTTTCCACTCACTCATTCGTTGATTCGGCTTAGTGTTGGTGGGACAATATTGTCCAAGCCGAGGGCAGCAGGTCCATCGGGAGGATGAGATGGGGAGATTTGAAGAAGTTGATTGTTGAGGAATTCTATCCTCATAGGGAACTAGACAAAATAGAGAGAGAGTTCCTACAGCTGGAGGCGAGAGCCATGACCCACCAACAATACACTGCCAAGTTTAACAAATGGCTAGGTTGCCAGACCAGGTGACACACCCGTCGAGGAAAATCAAGAGGTACATTCAAGGGTTGCCAGCTGTTATCTGTAGGCATTTGATTGCTGCCCGGCCGGGTACCTTTCGATCGGTTGTAGACCTGGCGGGTAGATTATATGATGAAAGGGAGGAGGCTGTGGTGGAGGTGAAAAAGACGGTTGGTGGTGACAAGAACTAGAAAGGGAAACGGTTCGAGCACGGTGGTTTCACTCCAAATAATAAGAGGATGAGGATGGATGATCGAAGAGTGGGGTCATCAAGCTCGGGGATGAAGAAGTGTGGCAAATGTGGGAAGGAGCACACTGGTGTGTGCAAGTGGGGATCAAATGTATGCTTCAAGTGTGGGAAGCCTGGCCAAGTGGCAAAGGTATGTGGGGCTATAAAGTACTATAACTGTGGCGAGGAGGGTCATGTGAGCAGGGATTGTAAGAAGCCAAGGGCAGAGAGTTCCGGGGCGAAGAAGAGGACAGAGAGTCAAGGGCAGAGGGCAAGCGCTAGAGCATTTACAATGACCCAGGAGGAGGCTAGGGTGGATCCCGATGTCGTGTCGGGTATGTTTCTAGTAAACCAAACTTGTGCCTCTGTATTGTTTGATTCTGGTGCTAGTAGGAGTTTCATTTCTGTTGCTTTCTGTGCTAAGCTGCCTGTTAGTGGTAGAAGAATTAATGAGCCATTTGATGTAGATACTGCTATTGGTAAGTCGACCAGAATTTCTGATATGATTGAGGATTGTGGCATAGAGTTAGAAGGCCATAGGTTCTCTGCTAAACTATTTGTGATGCCCCTAGGCGGATTTGATGTAGTTCTGGGATGGATTGGTTAGCAGCCTATGAGGCAAACATCGTGTGTCGCAAAAAGATGATTCGACTGACAGCGCCCGATGGAAGTTCGGTAACGGTTTACGGTGACCGAGTTACTACAGTTTCGAAGGTGATTTCAATGGTGGTGGCCGAGAAGTGCATGAAACGCGGATGTAGTGCCTACCTGGCTTATGTGAAGGATGTGGACGCGTCAGTACCATAATTGTCCGACGTACCAGTTGTGTGTGATTTTCCAGACATGTTCCCAGAAGATTTACCAGGCGTGCCACCGGACCGTGAGATCGAGTTTCAGATTGATTTGATACCCGGTGCTCAACCCGTTGCCAAGGCACCGTATCGATTAGCTCCAACCGAGATGAAGGAGCTGATGGTTCAACTGCAGGAGTTATTGGACAAGGGTTTCATTCGACCGAGTATCTCTCCTTGAGGTGCTCCGGTCCTGTTTGTCAAGAAGAAAGATGGTAGTATGAGGATGAGCATAGACTACCGGGAGCTAAACAAGTTGATAGTGAAGAATCGATATCCCCCACCGAGAATAGATGACTTGTTTGACCAACTCCAAGGTGCCAGCTGGTTCTCATGAATAGATCTCCAATCTGGTTACCATCAGTTGAAGGTTAAGGAGCAAGACATTCCTAAGACAGCTTTTCGCACGCGTTATGGACACCACGAGTTCCTTGTTATGTCTTTCGATCTGACTAACGCGCCAGCTGCCTTTATGGATTTGATGAATTGAGTGTGTCGGCCGATGTTAGATAAATCAGTGATTGTGTTTATTGATGATATC
This sequence comes from Flaveria sonorensis, assembly GCA_025506505.1. Classification (NCBI taxonomy): domain Eukaryota; kingdom Viridiplantae; phylum Streptophyta; class Magnoliopsida; order Asterales; family Asteraceae; genus Flaveria; species Flaveria sonorensis. The sequence continues at coordinate 26,787,528 of CM046437.1, read as the reverse complement.
CTGATTTATTCAAAGAGAAAAGAAGAACATGCCGGCCACATACGTGAAGTATTAGAGATGCTTAGCAGGGAGATCTAAGTGTGCTTTTTGGTTACGTGAGGTTCAATTTTTAGGTCACGTGGTGAATTCTGAAGGAATTATGGTGGACCCGGCGAAAGTTGAGGCGGTGATGCAATGGAAGTCTCCAAAGACGCCATCCGAGATTCGAAGTTTCTTGGGATTAACAGGCTACTACAGGAGATTCATTCAAGACTTTTCAAAGATAGCCTCACCTTTGACCAAATTGACTCGCAAGGACGTAAGGTTTGTGTGGGGTCAGGAACAGGAAGATGCTTTTGAGGAGTTAAAGACAAGATTAACTCAAGCTCCTGTTTTGACATTACCCAAAGGAAGTGAAGACTTAGTGGTGTATTCGGATGCCTCCTATTCGGGACTGGGTTGTGTGTTAATGCAATGTGGCAGAGTAATAGCCTACGCGTCTCGACAACTGAAAACCCACGAAGTTAAATATCCCACATATGATTTGGAGCTCGCAGTTATAGTCTTCACCTTAAAGATTTGGAGGCACTACCTGTACGGGGTGAAATGCACAATCTTCACGGACCACAAGAGCCTAAAGTATTTCTTTGAGCAGAAAGATCTCAACATGAGGCAGAGGAGGCGGTTAGAGCTGATTAAGGATTATGATTGTGAAATCCACTACCATCCGGGTAAAGCTAATGTAGTGGCTGATGCCCTTAGCCGAAAGGGGATCATCCGGTTCCGGAAGAGGGGCAAGCTGAGTCCAAGATACATAGGGCCTTTCTAAATCATTGCACAAGTAGGGGAGGTGGCCTATCGACTAGAATTGCCTGATGAGTTAAGTGGAATTCACCCAACATTCCATGTATCTCATTTGAGAAAATGCCTAGCCGATGAAGATATGATTGTGCCACTGGAGGATATCGAAGTGGATGAAAGGCTCAACTGTGTGGAGCAACCAGTGGCCATCATAGACAAGAAGGAGAAGAGAATGAGAAATAAAGTAGTTCCACTCGTACGTGCGCAGTGGGAACACCAAAAGGGTTCTGAGCCTATGTGGGAGACTGAAGAAGAAATGAGACAGCATTACCCACAGTTATTCGAAGAGTGATAGGTTTCGGGGATGAAACCTCTTTAAGGGGGGTAGACTTGTAACACCCGAAATCTTGTCAAAATAAAAGAAAATAAAAGTATCTAGAAAGAATGGAGAAGGAACCAAAGTTAAGGGGTGCTAAGTGTAAATGGTACAAAAGTCAAAAGATCACTTTTTAAAAGGCATGGTCGTCCATATCTTCCTGCTGCTGCTGTTGTTCGACAAAGCAAAGGAAGAAAAGAAGCTGAATTCGATTTCTCTCGGTTTCAAGGAGAAGAAGAGGCTGATTCTCGCTTGTGGTGAGTGTTCTTTGTATTTTTGGTTCGGTTTGTGGGGTTTTCGACCTTAGGACCGATTTATATGTGTTTTATGTGTTTGGTTGTTTGTTTTTGCTTGTTCTAGGTGTTTGAACTCTTGTACAAGCAAGTTTGGAGGAGTTTTGCTTGTTTGCTGCACTAGGTGAGTTCTAGATCCCGGTTTTTATGTGTTTTAAACTTCTGGGGGCTGAAAATGCATGTTTAATAGGTTTTGCAGCTGTTTTATGTTTTACCGTATGTATATGGGTGATTATGTTTGTGCTTTATGGTGGTTTATGTGCTGTTGATGCTTAGGATGTTGTGTATAAGCTTCGAATAGATGGATAAGCATGATTGGTTAGGAATTGTTGGTGTTTTCGTGGTTGTATGCCTGCTCTAGATGTTAAGCATGTTAGATCTATGATAAGGATGTGTTAGATCGAGGATTGGGGACTGAATAATTGCATAAGTGCATTTGCAGGTTGGTTAGTTCATCCGCATTTAAGAGCTGAACATACACTTAAAGTACTTTGCTTATGCGCATTTGTTGTATGTTCCTCCGCATTTGTAGTTGCTCATGCGCCCAAGTGTTCTTCCGTATTTCTTTTGTTCATGCGCATTTGCTACAGTGTTCATGCGCATTTGTTTTAGTCATTCGCATTTGTTCTACCAGCATTTAGTTGGACACTTGGAATAATATCTGAAGACTTTCATCAGCATTAGTTATTGTTCATCTGCATTAGTTATTGTTCATCCGCATTAGTTATTGTTCATCCGCATTAGTTATTGTTCATCCGCATTAGTCTCTGTTCATCCGCATTTGTCTAAGGACTTAGGATTTTTCTGAAGCTTGGGAAGTAGAATGTAACGGGTAAGTTCTAGAATGTTTTGCTGGTTCATGTCTGTTGTGGTGATGCATGTTGATGCTTTATACTATGTATAATGTGACTTTACGTGGTGTGTCTATATTCGTATGCGTAAAGTATTATCGTAAGAAAGTGAAAGATTAATGTTAATAAAGAAGAGGAACATAAGAAATGAATGAAAAGTCTTGCAAGCAAATGATGAAGGAGGTTCACAACTCATTGAGAGTTGCTAGCTCAACTGTGTGTACTATAGCGTACGATCTTGGCTAACCCATGAGGGTTCACACACAGGGGGATCAGTCTTGGTGATCGATCCATACGTACGAAACGGGGTCCTTGTCACTTAACCCCGAGAATGAGGTGGCTTTGTGCCCAACGATGGGGGTAAAGTTATGACAGGATCTAGAAATAGTGAAAGATAATGAAAACGTACGAAACGAACGAATACATGAGTTAATGAAAGATAATTAAGTTTATACCTTGATGTATGTATGATGAATGCTCACGTGCGAAAGTAAAGGAAGTATTTTATTGAAAAGGATATTTTCATATATAAATCTTACAAGGTATTGTAAATGTTTTAAAACTAGAACTCACTCAGCAACGCTGACTTTTATGTATTTTTAGTTGGCAGTTGAATGTTGCTGAGGGTGGCAGAGAAGCTACTCATTGGGGCAAGACTGGCATCCATTCATCTTTAATGATATTGTTGTTTTGTAATGCAATTAAACAGGGTCTTTTGTAATCCAAGAAAACAATGATGTATTGCTTAACAAAGGTAATTATTAATAGAATGAATGGTTTTTATTAACTTAATTCCGCTGCAATATTTTATGAAATGTGTGTTGTTTAATGTAATAATGCTATGAACAACCAACTGTGAGGCCTCCGGGAACGGGGCCTTACACAACAGAAAGGTGGTTCAGCTTCTGTCAAAAGTAAGTCAAAGAAAGCATGTGTTCTCTGTCTTCGGAAGAAATAAGTCTTTGGCTTCGGAAGACTTTGACTTTGAAGCTTCGGAAGACTTCATCTTTGGCTTCGAAAGAATTGGTCTTTTGGCATCGGAAGATTTGATACTTAGCATAATTCACCGAGTTATATCAAATCTTCCGAAGTACTTTCCTGGTACTTCACATGTGCATGCTGAGAGCTTTTGGTTGTTCTTTGGTTGCATCAGTCTTTAAGTGTATTCCTTACAAAAGCTATCTTAGAACTATCATTTACGCATGTGTCAAAGTATTTATTAAATTATTTACACATGTGCTAAAGTATTTAGAACTATTTTTTACATATGTGTTAAGGTATTGAGAAACATCAAATCACTAACATATAGGTTATTATGCTAATATAATATTAAAAACTAGTGCAAGTGAAAAGAAAGGAAAAAATAAATAAATACTAAATTGCCCTTAGATTTCTTTTCTTTAATAAAACATGACACATGTCATATTGTATGTGTTGGAAAATTAGTTTATTAGTTTTCACAACTTCCCTTATTTTTATTTCAACCGCACCCTATATATATATATATGTGTGTGTGTAGGAAGATTGATTGATATGAAATGAAATATAAATTCATTCTTCTCTCTATATATTCTTCATGCATGTTGATAACATCTATAGAAATAAGAAACAATTGAATAGACGAAACTCATTTCATTCATATTATTAGAATCATTATATATAACATATATATAATGTTGTATGAATTGAAATAGAATCTACAATGAATGTGGTACTCATAAGAATATAATATCTGAATTTAGTATATTTATTTTGAGAGTTTCATAACAATTTTATATCGCTTTGTTATATATTTCTGAGTTAATTGCATTAATGGTCCCTTTGATTTGATTAGATTGCAGGCTTGGTCCTTAGGAATGAAAAATTGCATGGATGGTCCAAAGTTTTATGGCCCTTCTGATCTAATCAGATTGTAAGCGTAGTACTGAGGAATGAAAAATTACATGGATGGTCCAAAGTTTTGTGAGCATGTTGTATATTTAGTCCCCAAATGGACGCCAGCTAAGTTTTTTCAGTTAAATGGACATCAAATGATAAAAATACATGTCTATAAATAAACAAACAAAAAAACCCTAAAACTATAACTTTAAAATCTCTCTCTCTCTCTCGAACAATACCATCACCGCTATCCTATGAGTTTTTCCCGCAACCTAAACTGCCACCGGCCATCAATCAACAACAAATTAGATCAGCAAAGGCTACAAGGTCTCAAACTCCCCCACCATGTTCTTTGTGGTCTCGCCCACCCCCATCACCTCCTTCCATATTTATAGTTTTGAAGCTTATGTATATTCGAGACCGGTGACTGATTTTCCAATGATTAAATTTGATTTCGGGTTCCATCAATTGATTTTGGTCTTCGGTTGTAACATGAGGGCGATTTGTGTTTTAAAGATCGGATTTTATGTAGTTTGTGAATCTTGCGGGTGTTTTATTATAAACCATAGGTGAAGATGACCTTTTGGTTATGAGTTTAAAAAATTCATAAATTAGTTTTAAGCATACATCAATATCATGAATCTAGAAGAAACATAACCAATCTTTAGGGTGAAACAAATTTACTGTATGACAAGAGTGGTGTTGAAGGTTAGTGGTGGTTGATGTTCTTCAAGTTAAGGAAGCATAAATTGAGTGGAATTTTTGTCATCGTATAAAGGAATCTAAATGTTGATGTTCTTCAAAGTTGATAGAATTAAGATCCCCTTTGTAGTAGATGATAATAATGAGTAATTAGGTATGGAACTAGATGTAACTTTACACAAATCATTGAAGTTGGGTTTAGTTTTAGGTTGTCTTCTTGAAGAAGGTGAAGGGAGGTTGAAGATGAGTATGAGGGGATGTTGAAAGTGACAGTGGCAATCTATAAAACAAACCTCCTACAAACCATCATTGACCGACAAAAGAGGGTGATCAGTCTTATTGTTTGAAAAACATGATTGTTGATTTGGTGGCCACCTTTGACTAAAATATTTTTATTTTAATTTATAGATTTTTAAGTTTTTAAAATTTATTAGTAAAAGGGTATAGTGGTCTTTTTCTATTCATTTATATAAAAAACTTAACTGAAATCTATTTGGGGATTACATATGCAACCTCCTTACAAAACTTTAAGCCATCCCTACAAAATTTGTTCTTAGGGACTAAATCTACTGTCACATCCGGCCCCTCATATCACCAATATTGTCCGTTCTGTCCACAAGGAGCTTTTTAGTTGCCTGAGTGAAAACTTCCTAGGGAGGTCACCCATCCATAGATTGCTGCCACCTGAGCACGCTCAACTGTGGAGTTCTCCTCTCATCCACAGGTAATGTGCCTAAAACGTGTTGGTAATATTAAAGGGCAAACATTACTTATAAACCGGGAATCTCTCCTATCCACGGCCGATATGAGATTTATGTAGGTTGTGACAATCACCCCACCTTTGGACTCATCGTCCTCGATAAGCCTGAGAACTCATCGTCCCCGATAAGGTTTGTCCCACCATGCCGAACGGCATAGGAGTGGCTCTGATACCATTTGTAACATCCAGTCCCTCGTACCACCAATATTGTTCGCTTTGCCCACGAGTAGCTCACGGATTTGATTTTGGTTGTCCAGGTGAAAACTTCGCAGGGGGTCACACATCTCTGGATTGTTGCCATCTGAGCATGCTTTACTGTGGAATTCTCCTCTCATCCACAGCCAATACGCCCAAAACGCATTGATGATATCAGAGGCCAGACATTACTTATGAACTACGAATCTCTCATGTCCAGGGCTGATGCAGAATTTGCGTAAGGTGTGAAAATCACCCCCCCCCCCTTTGGACTCATCTTCCTCAATGAGCTCGAGAACTCATCATCCTCTGTACGGTTTGCACCACTATCTCGAATGGCACAGGAAAGGCTCTGATACCATCTTGTTACATCTGGCTTCTCATACCACCAATATTATCCGCTTTGCCCACAAGGAGCTCACGGATTTGCTTTTGGTTGCCATAGTGAAAACTTCCCAAGGAGGTCACCCATCCTTGTATTGCTGCCACCTGAGCACGCTTAACTGTGGAATTCTCCTCTCATCCACAACCAATGTGCCCATAACACATTGGTCATATTAGAGGCCAGCCATTACTTATGAATCAGGAACTCTCCTATCCACGACCGATGTGGGATATATGTAGGATGTCACAATACCTCACCGAGATAGTGAGTTCTCTAGTGTCATTCGTAATGGTGGGACAAACCTCACCGAGGATGGTGAGTTCTTGAGCTCATTAAGGACAATCAGTCCAAAGGGGGGGGGTGATTGTGACACCCTACGCAAATCCCACATTGGCCCTGGACAGGAGAAAATCCTAGTTCATAAGTAATGTCTGACCTTTAATATTACCAAAGCGTTTTGGACGTATTGGCTGTGCTCAGATGGCAGCAATCCAGGGATGGGTGACCCCCTGGGAAGTTTTCACCTTGACAACCAAAAGCAACTCCGTGAGCTACTCGTAGGCAAAACAGACAATATTGGTGGTACGAGGGGCTGGATGTTACATCTGTAATATAAGCATACTATAGGATCATTAATGCAATTAACTTTATATTGCTATATCTTAAAAACCAAGGTCGGTGGTCAATGGGAAGCCACCGACTTATGGTCTATTTAATTTTCAACAATTTCAACTATAGTTATTGATGGTAGAGTGGTCAATACTTTGGCTTTTCAAGCTAAACATCCTAGGTTCGATTCTCTTTGTTGACAATTTTTTTTCCTTGGTTTCTTTGTCCTTTTACTTTTTTATATTGTTTTTAAATTGTTTTTTCCCTTTCTAGAGCAATGTTGTCGATTTAATATTAGGTCATGTTTACAACACAATGTGCTAGATGTACTATATTTTTTATACCTATCCCTAACCGTGATAACTTCATATGTTTCTTTTTATTTACTTTACGATGTTAGTGTCACAGCCGCAACACACTTAGCGTATTGAAGTTCACATTTTTTCCTTCTACTTTATTAATATTTTTTTAAAATGTAATTTTTTCCTTGAGCGATTTTGTCGCATCAGAGCTAGATTAAGTTTACGTCGCAATGTGCTAGACATAATACTCTTTTCTTTTTATATTTTTAAAAAAATTTCTTGAGCAATTTTGTCGTATCAATGTTAGGTGTTGTTTACATCACCACATACTAGGCAAAATATTATTTTCTACCTATACCGAACTGATGCAACTTCATACGTTTTTCTTACATGTTTAACTATGTTAATGTTATTGTCGTAACACGCACAATAAAATTTATGACATTGCACGGGCTTATCCGTAGTTTCTACCTAAAACTCGGTGAAAAGGTTTATTTTAGTGTTGAAAGTGTAATTTAGTCCTTAAAAAAATGCTGGCATGGTTTTGGTTGGTTGGTGTGGGAGTGCAAGCTTTATCGGAGTCATCAAATGTGTGCTCGTTATAAAATAATAGAAGACAGCCTATTACAATTTCCCCAATAACAGTCCACCAGTGCTCGAATCAACACATCAGCAGCACATAACCTCAACAATGGCTTCCATTTCATCATCATCATCATCAAGAATCTGTTCGTCGATATTCAGTCAAATCCCCAATTCAATTCACTCGTTTATTCATCCGCTGAACAAATCTCTACAACATCGCACTACTAGTATTGGTAGTGATCGTGCTTGTTTGTGTTTGAAATCAACATCATTATCCCGCACTTCAACAACAAAGGCAGTGCTATCAGAAGTACCCTATCAGAATCAGAAATACGCCAAGATTGGTGCCGCATCAGTTGGTCCTATTTCATCTGCTCAACTTCTCGATGGCGTTGAATTCGCTGCCAAAACTGGTGCTGAGGTTTGCTCATTTTTTTGAATATCTCTTCAGTCTTTAACACACTGCGATTAGTAGAATACTTGACTTGGTTGCAGTTTCTCTTTTGAGTTACTAGCTTCTTCTTAATTGATGCAAATTTTGTTGCACATTTCACAAATACATGTTTCTGTTTCAATATGGAACTGATTTGTAGTAGAGAACAACAAGTGTATTTAGTGCTTATCAGATGTATCCGGAGAGGAAAGATGAAAGAAGGCTTATGTATCATAGAAAGCAATAGGTACAAGTATAGTGTTTATGTGGTTCTTGTGTTATCTGCTTAAGAGTTGCTCTGTATTGAAAGACCCTATATGTGTTGTGCCGTGTGCATGCATGTCAGAAGTTGAATACTATCCCAATTATCAATTAGAAGTTCATTGGTTTTTGTTGCTTTAGTGGTTGTTCTCAAGAAATATTGCTTATATTTTCTTCATTGTTATTTTCAGGTTGTGATGGAAGCTGTAAATAAGCCTAGGAATATCAGCTATAAAGGACTCACTGATTTGGTTACCGAGTATGGCTGCAAACTTTCTTGCTCTGGATTTTTAAAGTAGTTTTTAGTTTAGTTTCTTTTGATCTTTTGAGTTTTATAGACAACTTTTTGGCTGATTAACCAAATAAGGGAGTAGTGGCGCTTACTGTTTGGTGTCAAAAGTCAAGAGTTTAGAAATTTTTAATGTAATGTTTTATGCGCTCTCTTTTAGAATAATCGTCCAATAACAATTAGTATTCACCCACAGCACAGATAAAATGAGCGAGACAGCCATTCTCAGTGTTGTGAGAAAGAATTTTCCAGATCACCTTATTTTAGGGGAGGAAGGAGGTGTTATTGGAGATTCATCTTCTGACTACCTTTGGTGCATTGACCCTTTGGGTATGTGATTAATTGGTCTTTAGTTAGATCAATGTCTTATTTATCTCAAGCATCTAATCATTTCCTTAAAACTTGTAATCTGCACATGCATTTTTTATATATTCTTTTAATGTTGGATAAGGGACTTGTACTTTATATTTGTCATAGTATAAAACTATGATTTGGATGTGCCCATTTGATGTGCCTGTAGATGGGACCACAAATTTTGCACATGGATATCCCAGCTTTGCAGTATCTGTGGGAGTGCTCTACAGAGGAAAGCCGACTGCTGCTGCTGTGGTAAAATATAGCATGAGCTATTTCATCATATAAGTTTAATGGCTTAAATATAAAATATACTTCAGTTTGACTGTCATATGCGCAACAAAATATTTTGCAGATCTTTATTCTGTAGTATTATGCCTTTTTCTGTTAGCGACTTGGTGATATTCCGATGTGTTATGTAGGTGTTCCATTAAGTTCAAACATAAGCAATTACCACTAATCACAGTGCACGAACCCAAATGAATGTTGCACTCAAGATTTAGGGTATATAAACTGATGCTGTACCCTAAACAATAAATTCTTATGTGTAATAAACAACAGCTAGACTTGTCTTTAAAAAAATTTTTTTTTTTGAACAACAACTAGGCTTTAAATGGCCTCCCAGATGGACTATTTTTTGTTCTCACTTGCTGTTGTGAACATCAATTTAGATTGGCCATTAGTTTCAACAGGACACATTAAAACAGTAAATACTTGTGAGAATCAGGTTGGGGCTTGATTAGACACACAAGAGATCAAATTTCATGTCCTGGATTCTACCTTTATTTTGAGTTTTCAGTTTCTCCCGAATATTAAGCTACAAAATAAAAGCATGCCTAAAGATGTACTAGGAATGTAAAAGTAACTGCATTTGATTAAGAAAGATGTATTAGCACTCGACAGTATCTGTGAAAAGACAAACTGACGTTAACTTATACGTATTACACCAGAATATAACCTATAGAAAATGCATAATACCATGAATCTCGGTTCCCTTAAGACCAAATTATTGCTCCAGTATGTTGTGCTCTTGACCTATAGAAAATGCATAATACCATGAATCTCGGTTCCCTTAAGCCCTGAAAGGCAGTTGTGGTGTTACATATCATCAGCCATCCAGCTGTACATGGGTGTAAGTGTGTAACTGTGTAAGCAAACCAATATGTTTCTCAAAACCATAATTCACTATTTATAAGCATTTTGAATATCACCAGTACTTAATGTCTGTTGCAGATCGTTATTCTGTGGATCATTCACAAGGCCTTATTAACAAATTGGACTTAGTTAAATTATATAATAGTAGAGGGCATATGGTCAATATCAACTACATCTCCATACAATTTATTCTGGAATATCACAATGAAATATCATAGTCTATTTACCTATGATATATTTTTTTCACCAACCCCATGTATTTTGAAGTATAAGGATGAGGATCCATATAATATACTGAAAATATCCATATATACTACCAAATCTTCAGAAAATACTTATTTGCATCATCAGGACAAAGAGTTTTCACTTTTGTTGACAGGTAGAGTTTGCTGGGGGTGCCATGTGTTGGAACACACGCATATTTTCAGCGGTTGCTGGTATGGATATGTTTGTTAAGCGTTTGTATTATCTGAACCTCTGAGACCATTATGAGTCAGCAATATTTATTGAACAAGTGTGTTTTTATGTACTTCAGGTGGAGGTGCATTCTGTAATGGACAAAAAATTCATGTTAGTCAGACCGACAGTGTGAGGATTCAATTCATCCTTAACATAACTTATACATAAGTGGATAATCTCATTTGTTTAACAAGGATATTTAACTCTTTACATTTATTTTATAAGTGAACCCCGACCACTTATTTAATTCTTTACACTGCTTTATCTTGTAAAACAGCCATTCAATTTTTCATATTACTTTTCATTATAATAGTCTTCACTGCATATAACTACTTCATAGGTTGAGAGAGCTCTACTGGTGACTGGGTTTGGTTATGAACATGACGATCCATGGGCCACCAACATGAACTTATTCAAAGAATTTACTGACATCAGTCGGGTAACAACCATATCTATGATTTATATTTGTGTAATTTGCTCTAACGCTTGAGTTTCTATTATCTATCTTAGAGGTGGCAAAATGGGTCAAAACCGGTGATTTGAAAATATACTCCCTGGGTCCCAAGCTTGTCTAATGTTTTTGTCCCAAAATAAATGTCTGATTGGATGCCTAGATTTCCTATATTTTTCTATGTTACTTTCAGTACCCTTATAATTAAATTTTGCAAGTTTTCAAGTCAATTGGTATCTTGAATTCATCAAGAGTAAAATATGCAACAATTAAATCTGCATTAATTGTACACATAACTAGTGTATTAAATATGATTGCTAGAGTTGTATTATTTCAGTAATAATCTGGTATTTTGCACACTACACTTTGGAGGATTTTAAAATTTAAAGCATTTCCTTCAAATTTCTGATGTTATTACATGTTTGACCTGTTGAAAATCTAACATAACCCAAATTAAAATATAAAACTACCTGAATCAATTGATTCATAAATAAAAGGATAAAAAAATTTACTCTAATTTATTTTTGCTTTTCATAGGGTGTGCGAAGGCTAGGTGCAGCTGCTGTGGACATGTGCCACGTCGCTTTGGGCATTGTAGAAGCATATTGGGAATATCGTCTAAAACCATGGGATATGGCTGCTGGTGTTTTGGTAGGCTACTTTTCCTCAAGATACACTAAAAAACTTAATTCTAAGTGTTCTAAAAAACTTTTTATTTATTAAATAATGCATAAAAGAAACTAGAAATTAGATATAAACTGGAAAAGGAACTATTAAATGTAACATTCCTTTTTTGATCAAGCAGATAGTTGAAGAAGCTGGTGGGGCAGTTTCTCGTATGGACGGTGGAAAATTTACTGTATTTGACAGATCACTCTTAGTTTCAAATGGTGTCTTGCATTCTAAGGTATGTTTTTTCAGCAATCAACTGCTACACCTTCTGAGTGCTAATCTTGTTGCTTATGAAATGCAGCTTCTAGAGAGAATTGGTCCTGCCACAGAGGAACTAAAAGGCAAGGGAATTGATTTCTCTTTATGGTACAAGCCAGATGACTATAATGTAGAATTATAATTGACTGGCCTTATGGCTGCTACATGTTCGCTTTAATTTTCTTTCTTTTATTTAACCATTATGGTTTATCACTCATAGACTATGACCCATATTCTGAGAAGATTCTATTTTGTACTTCTTTCTTGTTTTCTTAATGCGTCTTACGCTATATTAATACAATAAGCATACATCGTTATAGTTTTCTTTGTATAAAAAGGTATTCATACATCTTATCATATTGGGAAAAGTTAATTATCATGACATGTCATTTGTTTTTTTATCTTGTTACCACTGAAGAATAAGCAATTAGAGGAGGCAATTTTTACTCATTCACTTATGAATGGGTTGTTTTGGGTTATGTTTACATTTCTAGCAGGTCAACCATGTCATATAATTGAAATTTAGCTCTAAAGGAAATGGGCCAAATGACTCAAAGTCATCCAAAATGTATTTTAAAATTTTAATGCACAAATCCTCATAAATTAATTTACTCCATTAATAATTTATTTTAATCATTAATGTAAACATTTCCGCTCAAATGTATTTCTCACAATAAGATTCTGTCGAACTAGTTGAAACTCACGTGGTTATATTTTCAATAATATAATTTGTGACAAGTATTTATCAAACAAATATAATAATACTTCAAGGGAAATTGTTTTGGCCCAACCTGACTCGTCCGACCCATTGCACCACCCATTAACCCTGCCCCTTTGGCCACACCTCCAGTAAGCATCTTTAGGTAGGAAGCCATGGTGGAAGTTTGGACTCTGTCTGAAGCCTTAAAAAGCAGAAAACAACATAGAAGACATCACAACCATATCTTATTATGAAGCATCAGTACCTTAGGTAAGTCTTTTTATTCATACATAACTCTAATATGACATCTTACATGTTTATAAGATTTTGTGCTTTTTCAATTCACTTTTTGGGTCTGATTGCTGCGACTTTGACCAGTAAACCTCCCTTTTTTGGTTCTACCATAAACTCCCCTACTGGGATCTCAACCCACTTTGATCTTGGCTTTTCCATCAAATTTTCTTTTCGTTCTTATTTATTTCCATCTGGTAAGATGAGTCTCACATTGATAGGAACCTCCCACCCGTAAGCAGGATCTTTTAGCATCACCACAAATACAACCTCATACTTCATTCCTGGTGTTAATTTGGAAATCTCAAATTTCCCATGAATTTCTAACCAGCAAACATTTAGCATTTCTGCAACATCCACAACTTCTTCACTGCATAAACAATTAACAAGTTGTTTTTCAGTCTGTCTCATCCATTTTATTCATACAATCTGAGCAATATAATTAAATTTACGGAAGTTTATTCACTGTGATGGAGATTCCTACGAAGAAGCACAAGAGGTGGCAATATCAACTCCATAATATACGAATGAGTTTGTGTGGGTTTTGTTTTATTAGGTCAAACGGGTCAAATCAAAGATGTTAGCTAAAACAAGGATCGAGGTAGGGTAGGACGAGGGCAGATTTTTCTCTATCCTAGAGTGTAGAGAGGTTGCTCTCAAGGAGATCCCTGGCTCCAAAAAACCTTTTTTGACCAAACCAAGTAACATAAAATATGTGTAAAACACTCCCAAGAAAAACCAAACAAAAGGCACTAAAAATGATTGTAGTAACCTACCGCTAGTATGAGGTGGTGAGTAAATTATATTATAGTAGCAACATATATAAGAGCAACGAAGCAAGAAAAGGTAGCACTAACCCCCTCGAAAGTACCTATACACTCCTGAAAATAGTCTATACGTGAAGACAATGCAAAGGCTAAGGCTAAGGCAAACAAAAGTATGGGAAAAGCTAAGGTACCATGAAAAATCTAACTTGCCGCCTCTAAAAAATATATTTCAGTGTCATGTGAGCAAAATAAATCATGTGTAATGGTACTATTGTAATTACAGGAACGCACAAACCAAATATTTGAAAATTGAACATGAATGATGAGATTAAAGAAAATTAGAAAACAATATTGACCAAAATACTCTTAGCTAAAAATGTAGCTTGTTTATAAATCTTTTTGCTTATGAATATAATCACCTTGTTTCTTTGATGTAGGACCAATGCCAGTAACGATTGTCTTCCCCCCAAGCGATAGAGAGGTCCCTTGCGTACACCAAGAAGCAGTTGCCATGTGATGCCTTGTCAACCCAATATTTCTGTCACAACAAAAATAGCATTGCATGTGACATGATTTAGGTAAGAGTTGCTAATCACATGCTAAAGAACAACCACAAGCATCGAAAGAAACAATATTGACATGTAGGGGTGTCAAATATGTGGAACAAGTGTTTACAGTTAGACTTAGGTTATATTATCTTTGGTTAACATGTCAAATATGTTGAACAAGTCAATCGGGTCGAAAGCCACCCATAAAAATTGCATAAAACCTTCTAGTTGTTTTATTTTGTGAAATTAGATTATCATTGTAATAATATACTTGTTATTAACATATAACATATTAGTTAAATCGAAAACATTAGAAAATTATAGCTGATTAATTCTTGGGGTGTTGCACTTTGTTTTCATGCCAAAAAAAGGGTCAAAGCAAAGTACAATAGCCCAAACAGAAATCACGCAGCAAGGGAAAAAGATTGAGGAAAACTATTAAGATTTAAGGTGGTGGCCAGGCCTACCTTCCTCTTTTGGTTCAAAAACACACCAGCATAGAGCTGGTCAGTTGATGACGTGTCGACGGCGGTATCTGCATCCTTTAAGATGGATTCACATTTATGAGGTAAGTTGTTCGACCGTGTGCTTGTTGTTATGCCTGCAGTTTTCGTATTATGGTGATTTTCTTGATTTTGGGGTGTGGGTGATACTTGAGTCTGATGTTGTGTGTCTGCTTGCTGTGATAATCCAGCTCCCATGTTGATATTGAACTACTGGTATTCGCCAACTGATGAACTACTTTTCAGCAACCTGCTTATGTAGAGCAGGAAGTTGGTCATGGTCACGGTCACAGTCACAGTCAGTCACTTTAGCAAAGAGTTGTATAATAGTCCTCAAGGAATTAGATTCCATGGATCATGGAAGTGGAATCTGATGCTTGGGGGAATTTAATGGAATGCCATTCTTTAGAGAGCTTAATTTGTTGGGTTCGAGAGATGTGCAACTTTTTATGAGTTAGGTACAATGTAATAGAGCATGGTTGATTGTTCTTGCTCGAATTAATGGGATTTAACCGGTATGAAAGCATCTTCTTGCATTATGGTATTGTTCCTTTTCTATAGAGACTTTCAATATGACCATGACTATGACCATCTCCTAGGATCAAGAGTGATTATATTTTACATATAGCAGGCAATTGGCATGTGTATTTGGTGTAGGCAGACCGGACATGAGCCTGGAGTGGCTAGACTGACATAGATTTGTTTGACGTTGGTCCTATCCGGTTCAAAAAGTCCGTCACTTGAAGTTAGCTTGAAATTGGCTCCTTTGTAAACAAGCCTAGCACCCAGCCGAGTTGGCTCGATTTGTAAGAGAGTCGAGCTCGAGTCAAGGTCGGCTCGCTTGATAGGCTGTTTGTTGGTTCGTTTAAGTTAAGCTTAAAGTTCCTTACCAAATACAATCAAATCACCAAAAATAAACTTATTAATGGTTTTGCGTTTGATTTTGTTGATTCTGAAGACAAGAAACAAAAAAATCACCGACGGTGTTGCTCAGTGGCGGCGACATCAAGGGTGGTTGGTTGTGCTATTGTGGGAGTTAGAGTTGGAGCACCATTTCTTGCACATTCCATACAAGATCTCAATTTTTACTCTGTATATATTTCTCTTTTTGTGTATGTATACTATAGGGGGAAAAACTAAGGGTGTTCAAAAACATCCGAATCCGAACATCCGAAATTCCGAACCCGAATTATCCGAAAATTCGGATATCCGAAAATATGAATTCGGATTCGGATAGTTATTTCAGGAATTTTCGGATATTTCAGATATCTGAAATATCCGAAATTATTAAATTAATTATTTGTATTTTATAATTTATATTATATAGTAAAAGAAAGTAAGAAACCCACCCCATGTCCCCATCGGCCATCATAAAGAAACTTGAACATCCTAGATCTCCTCTCCACAAACCCTAAAATACTTGTAGCCGTCAGCTGGCACTTCGCCATCATCCCCCATCAGTCGTCGGTCACTCCATCAGTCGCCACTCCATCGTCCCCCGTTAGTCGCCATCCGAGTCTCGTCGCCCATCGCTCCTCCTCCATCAGTTGCCAGTCTCCCGTCGGCTTGTCACTCCTCTTCCGGTCATTGCCCTCCTCCGGTCATCGCCCTCCTTCGGTCATCGCCGGTCACTCCATCAGTCGCCGGTCACTCCATTAGCTGTGTATTATTTGAATTTCGAACTAAACATGGTAGAAATTGGTTTATGACTATTATCTGTTTTTTTATACATGGTAAATCGGATATCCGAAAAACTATCCGAATCCGTATCCGAATTTTGGATATCCGAAGGATTCGGATAGTAAAATGAGCTATCCGAAAATTTCGGATATCCGAAATTCGGATATCCGATTTTTGGATATCCGACCCAAATCGGATTCAAATCAACCCAAACTCCTATTGAATCCCAATGATGATCTGACAAACCGGATCAGTTTCCAAGTAGGTTCAAAAACTAGTTGTTACAAACGATAATATTACCGTTTGTTTTACCATTGAACCCTTTCTTGGACCCTTTTTTTTGTTTTTTTAACCGTTTTACCCTCCTTAATTTAGTATATATATGTAGTGTGTATTTTGGTTGAATCACAAACTTAAAAAGCTCTCCAAACAAAATAAAATATTATAATAAAAGAAATGAATTTTTAGTTATATTGCTGGTTTAACTTTGCATTTTTTTATACAAACAAAATTTAAAAAAAAAATAAAAAATTTACAAAATAATATAAAATAAGTTTTTTTGACCGGATGGGAACCGACCCAAACCGTTTAGTATAGGATTCGATCATTCATCCTCTACACCGGTCCAGAAGCCATATCGATTTCTCCCCAAACCAGTGTTGATTGCCATTGACCAAAACAGTTCAGTTTCAAACCCGGACCCGTTTTTTAAAAACCTCAGTTTGTACGACTCTAATGTGTAAATCTGCTATAAGTCCTTCAAAAATATTTGAACTTTGTAAGGTTTTCATCAATTTCATAGCATGTGGTGGCAGTGAAGAAGTAATTTGCGGGTTCTTTTTTTAAGTTTTGTTTTATAGTTGTTGTAAATAATAGTCCATAATTTTTAGTTTTGACTTAATTACATAAAGGCTATTGCAGTCATTTCACAATCACTTAACGAAAAAACTAATAAAAGTTAGCTTAATACCCAACATTGTTATAAAATTGAAATCACAAAACCTAAATCTGTTACTTTATACCCTTTGTACATACTTGTTACTTTCGGTAAAGCACAAGGACTATTTATGTAATTAACTCAAATCCTCACTTTCTTTTCTTTTCCAAACAATTTGCATCCCCTGATTGTCCTTCCTCCTCCTCCTTGAAGTTAAAAGAAGAGAGCCATCAAAAATGCAACCAAAGATGTTTTTTATTCACCGTCTCTTTGGAGAAATAGACATAAGAGCAGCATGATAACTTGATAGTGACAGCATAAAGTAGGATTCTTATGGCATCCTTAGGTATCACACTGGATCAATCACACTATAAAAATGACATTGCTGGTTAATTCTATTTTAAATATGAACCACTAAATTAAACATTGGAAACTAGAGTTCACTTGCGTTAAATTTTTTAGCATTAGGTTATGTAACTTATTCATTTGAAAGTGTATGATGACATAATTTCATATCTAAGGTCATCTAAAACAAGCACTAGATTGAAAAAAAAATTGTTACACTTTTTAATATTCAATTTTCATAGTACCACCTCGTTTGATGAAGCAAACATAATAAAGAAGACTATTAGGTTCTTAAACTTGCTACAACCACATACAGGTTCTTAAACTTGCTTTCATGCTAAGCAGATTAGGTTCGGGGAATAGTACTTAGTTCGGATGGTTAAATCCACATGTAGGTGAATATAATAGTCTGATTTTGCCAAGGGTGGTAAGATACAAATAGCAATCGTCAAATGTTTGACGATTTGCCAAAGAGGTCAGGTCTGGTGACATGGATTAGATGTGGGTGTGTAAACCTACTGTTTGAATATTATACATGTCCAATATACTTCATTTTCAATCAACAGATCTAGACTTACTTGTCTAGGGTCTCACACTAAACATTTCATGCACATTTTTTTCATCAATATTCATACTAAAATCATACATTAACATAAAAATGCCACCTTTCTCATGTAAAATCATAGATGTAATGAAACAATATGTAAGTATACATATCAACCCCATAAGTAGAATAAAACATGAAATATTGGCATTTATAACTTATCTTGTAAAACTTTTGAACAAACCCTAGAAAGAGAGAGAAGATCTCTAGATCTAGACACATGCATACATAAAAATATTAATGTTATTCATTTGAATGCACCATAATCATCATATGAACCTAGATGTCGCTTGGATCTATAGAGAGATATGAGAAATACATACATTTTGTTTCTTTTCGACCTTCTCTTACTAGAAGCAAGTTCTTTCTCTGTAACTCCTTGAGAAAGTTTCAAATACAAGAAAGGAAAGTGGGAGGCTCCTTTCCTTTTATATCCATAAATTAGGCTAATGCAATTTTATTTGACTACCTTTAGTCCTTGACTTCTATTAAAACCGAAAGCCTTAAATTACTTTTCTTTTTAATTTGATTTATTGAAAACTTCTGGGTGTTCACTATGCCTATAACACCTTTACCCCTTGAGTAATATATTCTTAAATTTTGGTTGTTGCACATATTGTGTCAAATACCACCTATAAATGCCAGATAGTAATAGTCCAACGATTCAATGTTCAATATGTAGATATCCGGCTAAAAGAAGAGGAAGAGATAAGGATTCTAATGAAATTGCACTATAAAAAAAGACGAGTATTTGAGACTAAAAAATTAGTCTCTAATACTCCCAAATCAATCTCTAATAGTTATTTGAGACTGATTGTGCTTGTCCCGAGTCAGTCCTAAATATTATTTGTGTTGATTTTATGTGTAATTGCAGGAAAACATCATACTTTTTCAATTTGGAAAATTGACAAAGTACAAGAACTATCTGCGGATGAACAAGTTTGTTCTTCCGTAGATGTTCTGCAGAGCATAAATGAGCAAGTCAGGAAATGTGCATCCGTGAATCTCCTATGGAAGCACAATCTCATCTACTGAAGAGGTCCTCCAGAGATCAAGTTGTTGCTGCTGCTGCGGAAGAGCTTACTTCTGCGGATGAAGTGCAAGATGATCAAAGGGCTAACTCCTACGGTAGGCTAACTACTACGGAAGGCCTACTCCTACGAAAGAACAAAATGCATGATCTCTAATCAAGTACACCACAAGAAGTCAACAAGTCAAAATGTCTGAAGTGATGTCATCAAGTCAACATCTACGAAAAACTTCACATTAGTCAAAATCGAATATTTCATGTCATGTCATGATTTTTACTTTTACCCATGTAAAAAGTGAATCCCTCTGCCTATAAATAGAAGGCATGGGTGCACACTTTTAGGGCACAAGAAGAGTACCAATATCAATCATAACAATTAACCAACAATCTTCAAATAGCAATAGCAATAGCAATAGCAATAGCAATAGCAAAACACCAAGAGCACCTAGCAATTACCAGATCATCCAAATATCAAAATCAATTGTAAATGATTCATTATTAATGGAAATCAATTGAAGCAAATTTGTTTATCGCATTACTTTATCTTGTTTTCCATTTTTATTATTTGTTGTTCATCAATTTGTGTTACGATTACATTTCTCAAACAATTAATTAAACATTGAGTTATGATAATTCCGAGATCATCATTCATTCAATCAAACTGATAATTCCTGTTTCGATCCTTGGATTCAAAGGTGGTATCAGAGCCTCATGCTCATTGATCTAGATCAATTGATCTATCAGTTTTGATTAGTCGAATTAGTTGTTTATTTCATTAGATCTATCAGTTATTGATTAGATATGATTATGGTAGCTTAAAATTGCTTTTGAGTGTTCGTCATAACTAAAGAATTCATAACTCATATTTAAGCGTATTGTTGAACAAATTGATCAAAACACCAGTTGGGTTTAGCTAATCAATAGCTAACGAAGGTATTCAACTCAACGAATTGTTATAATTGGTTAAAATAATCAAACCCTATTATATTGATTAGCGAGTACTGTTCCATTGGTCGATTAACCTCGATCTACATCAGAATCACTTTGATTCATGGATTTGTGCTATTGATTTGATATTTCTAGGGTGTTTAAACAAATTTGAACAAAATCTCATCATCAATCATTTCAAATTTCAAATCAACTGAGAATTCATTGAGAGATTTGACTAATTTTGACCATAACTTCTTAATTGTTAAGAGTTTGTCATTAATTACCTTATTCTCGACAAAAGCCATTAATTCAAAGGAATTTCTGTCTTAGCTGATTTGATATCAGTATTATCAATGATTTGATACTGTTGTGTGAGTGTGTTTGCATTACATTTGCTTTACTCATTCATAGGGTATTATATCAGTTGTTAGTTTGGTAATTAACAAATTAACTAGAATGAGTAATTCAATTGTTGGCTCAGCTTTTCAACCCCCAAAGTTGGAGAACAAAGATGATTTTAAAACATGGAAAATCAGATTCAGGAACCATGTTAACTATACTAATTCTGACTTATGGGTGTCTATTACTGATGGTCCTTACATTCCACATGCTCTTGGACCTGATTATAATGACAGCAATCAACCTATAAGTTTGAAAGATCTGTCTCCTGAAGATGCTAAGAGAGTCAAAATTGATATTAAGGCCTATAGTATGCTTACTATGGCTTTACCTGAAGACCTCTTGATCAGATGTGAATCATACAAAACAGCCCACTCTTTGTTGAAAATTTTTCACACTTTGTGTGAAGGAAGTGATGAGATTAGAAGCATTAGGAAAGATACCCTTCCTTCACAGTATGAGACATTTCATCATATTTAGGGTGAATTTGTTCCTCAACAACTCCATAGATACATGCGACTTGTTACTGAGATGAACATCTTTGAGTTGAAGTATAGTAATGAGGAGTTGAACAAAAAGATGTTCCATACTTTGCCTGAAAGTTGGACTCAAACTGTGTCTATGTTCAAGAATACCCTTGATCTAAAGGCAATTGGGCTAGATACTTTGGTAGCAAAGGTGGAAGCATTAGAGTTGGATGAGAAACAAGAAACAAGAGTGTAAAAGCACCAATAGCACCAAATCAATTTAAAGAAACAAAGGGTGCTGGAAGTGCATTTATTTCTATTAACGATGGAAGCTCTTATGTTAAGAGTGATGATGAAGAGGAAGCTGGTTTCTATGCAGCAAAGTCCTCTAAATCAAACTTTCAAAACAGTTCTAACAAGAAAGTGAAAAGGAAATCTGATGATTCAAAAAGCTCAAATGCTACACCAGTAAAAGGATCCACAACCAATAAAAGCAACACCCAATCTGAACCAATTACTGTGGTTCTAGAATCAGAAGAGCAAAAGACATCATTTGCAGCCTTCAGTTCAAGCTTTCAAGCTTATTTGGGTAGTACTTTGACCCCTGCTCACATTTGTCAACAAGATCTTGAAGAACTTCATCCTGATGAAATGGATGAAATGGATCTACAATGGCAAATGGTCATGATTGCTTACAGAGCTAAAATGTATTTAAGACAGAACAAGGGATTGGCAGTAGCAGGGAGAACTACCAAGACTGGTGTTGATAAATCAAAAGTGAGGTGCTACAAGTGCAATTTGTATGGTCACTTTTCAAGGGAATGCAATCAGCAATCAACAGGTGACACAAGACAAGCAAACCAAAGAAAATTCAAGCAACCTCAGCTTACAAACTCATCCCTACCAGTCACAAGTTCTTCAGCAGGTACCAGTAACACTAAAGAAACTGGGTTAATTATTTTGCCGGATGGTACTTGTGACTGGAGCATGATGAGAAAGAAGTTCAGGAGGAAAATCAAGCATTGATGGCTAACATGGAGAAAAAAACTTCTACCTATGGCCAGAGAGGTAAGGGATAGGTTATGTTCATCAAGATGTGTTGAAGAGGTTGAAAGATATAGAGTCCATGCTTAACAATTAGCTGATAAAGTTAAAGAAACCATGATTTTGAATGAGTCTCATATGAGAGAACACACAAATTATATCAGGTTAAAATCACTTCTTTACAAAAGGATTTGAACAAACTAGTGTCTGAAAATTATAATTTAAAAGCACAAGTTGAGCATTTGACCACCTCTTTAACAAAATCAATGTCTGATCATGCATCCACTGAAGTGAAACTTTAGAAGTTTCAATTATCATCTCAGAAATATGAGAAAATTTTAAATTCTCATATTGAATTAAAGAACAGGTATGGGTTGGGAATTCATGCTGTTGCACCTCTATTGAATGATAACTACACCACATTACCTGTGTCAATGACCAATAGTTTGTCAAATCATTTTGTATCAAGCACCAAAAATGAACCAAAAATTGAAATTAATGAATTGATAAGTGGTGAAGATACTGAGGTTAGTGAAACTGATTCATCTGAATCAGAATGTTTAAAACAAATTGAATCATAACTTGATTTTGATGATTGTGATGACCTGGATGAGGATGATGAGCCTAATGAGCAAGAATGTGCTTGGTTGGGTAAGGGTAAGAATGTAGAAATTGAACCTATAATTCCTAAAGTCTTTAAGGAGATCAAGCTACCTTATCCTCCCAAGCAAAGAAATTTGTTGAAGACCATCTACACAAGAATTGGTCAATTAAATGAAGGAATTCATGAGCTTAACAAGAAGCACAAGACTCAGTCATTTAAAAGAACTACGAAGGAAGAAGAGAAAAACACTTCAGCAGAACACCTGTAGAAGAAGAAGACCGGCTCAGAACCATCCATAGAAAAGCCAAGGAAGAAGACAATGTCATTCTATCAAAACAGTCAACATTCGTAGGAGATCTACGGAAGAAGCAATCATCTGACTCAAAGCAGTCAACATCCATAGATGATCTACAGAAGAAGAAATCATCTACTGAATCATAAACTGCTATCAAGAAAAGAAACAGAGAGCTGTGAATCCTGAGCACATATATGAGCACATTAGAGTGATCAAGCATAAGATCAAAAAGGTGAGTTGGTTGAATTACATTCTCCACCAAGTCAGGCTGCACCTGAAGCTGAGGTCAAGGTTGACCCCAGAAGACAACACAACCTGGACCTAGTGCTGCATCATAGCCAGCTTCATCTTCTGATCCAAAAAAGGGTCCTGATCCTTCTCCTTTTGAACCTATGAAGGACAAGGACCCAATTAAGGAAGACAAACAAGAACAATCTGGTCTTGCAGGCCAGTCTCATCAGTTAAAGTTCAGAAAGAGGAAAAGGATGGCCATAAGAAAGGACAAGAAGAAGAAGTCCAAGGCATCTGCCTCTATACCTCAAGATGGGTCAGGACATCCTAAAGGTGATCAAGAAGAGGCTGCTCATCCAACTCCTATTAAGTAGAGCCTCTTGCTGCTCAGAGATCCATCATGTCTTGGCTGTTTGCCACCAATCCAGATAGATGGTATATCATTAGAGATCAAGGGGGTCAAGACATGTACTTCTGGCAAAACATACTTGACCTCGCTCTACCCTATCTCTATGGCATAAGGAGATACTTTGAGATTCGAGGAATCCTAACCAACTAATGATAAAGGGACTGGTCTTGATTCTAATAAGGACCGTCAACAAATGAAGATCAAGACTTAAATGTCTCTTCAGTTTTGATACCATCAGCCTAGGGGGAGTTTGTAATAAATACACTTAAAGGCTGATGCAACCAAATAACAACTAAAGAGCTCTCAACATGCACATGTGAAGTACAAGGAAGTTACTTCAAAAGATTTGACGTAACTCACTGAATTATTCTAAGTATCAAATCTTTTGAAGCCAAAAGACCATATCTTCTGAAGCCAAAGATGAAGTCTTTCGAAGCTTCAAAGACAAAGTCTTCTGAAGCCAAAGACTGATTTTTTCTGAAAACAGAGAAGACATACTTTTTCTAAATCACCTTTTAACAAAAGCTGAACAACTTCTGCTGTCACTTCTAAAGACTTACCAAGTTATATGAGTTTGTGAAAAGTCCATGCTTTTGTCAACTGTAGATTAAGGTCTTTTGTTTGTAACTTTCCAACTATGTACTTTTATCCTTTTTGTAATATATTAGGATGTGAGCTATGGCATGTCATAGTCACTAGTCAAAAGGCAATCTGTCTTTTAACTCTACATTGATCTTGTTGTCTAGATTAGTGTTTCCAGCTAGCCTTCAAAGTATGGCTGGCTGTAGGATGTAGTATAAAATATCTCAAATACTTGTATCTTAAGATAAGCTTTGTTTTGAGAGCAATATACATCATTCATTAAAACCATATTTGAGTGTTCTTGTTTATTGTTCTTGTTACTTGTGTTGAACATAACATTGTTCCCTTTATTCTGCTAAGTGTTATAGATCTCTCCACTTTCATGGTCCTGCACTATCAAGGCTCTACAAGAACAAATGCAGAAGAAGTATGAAATTGTAACATCGGGAAATTTCAGAAAAAAAGAAGAGAAGAAAAATAAAAGAGCAAACGAGGTGTTATTTCAAAAGCAAGGTGTTAAAAGTGTACAAGGGGCAAACTAACCCATTATGGGGTTTAAAAAGAAGTATGGCTGCCCATAACCTGTCTTTCTCTCTTGCACACTTTCGGTTAGTGAGAGAAAAGAGCTCTCATCAGGTTTTAGTGAGAGAAAGTGGAAGAAATCTTCAAAAGGTAAGATTTTAATGTGTTTTCTTCCAGGTTTCTATTGGGTTTGAGCTTCTGGACTGAGTTCCATGTGTTTAGCGCTCGTTTTCATGTGTTTTAGGTGCTAGAACTCCAAGCTTATTCTCGGGTTGTGAAGTTTGCTCGAAAACTATTAAGGTGAGTTCTAGATCCCCCTCTCTTACTTGTTTTCTACTTGTTTAGGGAGGTTATGCATACTAAAAAGGATGTTTCTTTACCAAACTATGATTTCCCATGAAAAAGTATGACTGTTTATGAAGTTGAATGTCTTACAAGATTGCTATGATATTATATTTTAAGTGTATAACTAGTAGATCCATGCTAATGGTACGTTTAGAAATTATATATGAGGCTAGAAATTGCATAAGTTGCATTGCAAGTTGGTTTTGAACATCCGCATTTGTTGAGTGTTCAACTGTATTGGTTGAATGTGTCCTCGCATGCCTTTTTTTCATCCGCAGATGATTTGTTCAACCGCATTTGTTGTACTTCATTCGTATTTGTTGGACTTCATCCACATTTGTTGGACTTCATCTGCATTTGTTGGACTTCATCCGCATTTGTTAGAGTTCATCCGCATTTGCTGAACATTTAACCACATTGGTTTTATGTTCAATAGCTAAGTCTTTTATTCATCCGCAGATGTTTTGTTCATCCATAAATGTTTTGTTCATCCGTAGATGTTTTGTTCATCCGTAGATGTTTTGTTCATCCGTAGATGTTTTGTTCATCCGCAGATGTTTGTTCATTCATAGATGTTTTTGTACATCCACAGATGTTTGTTCATCCATAGATGTTTTGTTCATCCACATTTACTCATCCGCATTTGCTGAACATTTATCCGCATTTGCAATTTTTCATTCGCATTTCATTGGGGACTTAGGATTTCTCTAAAATCTTAGGAGGTAGAATGTAGTGTTAAGTTATGAAATGTTTTGGTGGTTTATGCCTGTTGATGTTATGTATGATTATGAGCTGTGGTTGATGTTCTATATTACATATTATTATGTGACCTTATGTGGTGTGTTAATACTCTTGTACATAAAGTATTATCTTTATAAAAGAGAAAGATGAAGTTAATGAAAGTGGAACATAATGAATGAAGAAGGAAAGTCTTGCAAGCAAAATGATGGAGGTTCACAACTCAACGAGGTAGTTGTTTGCTCAACTGTGTGCGGTTTAGCTAACTCTTGATAATGCACACAGGGGTCTAATCCTTGAGATTGACCAAAATGTGATGGGATCCTTGTCGCTTACCCCGGTACTGTGTCGGCTTTTGCATGACATGGGGGTTTATTTATAAACCCCGACACAGTACCCGCTTTTGCATGACGTGGGGGTATAGCATATGTGTAGGAACCTCTGAAGTTAAGAGGCTGATGCAACCAAATGATACCAAAATAACCAAGTCTTTCAACATGCACTTCGGAACAAAGGTGCACTAGCTTCGAAAGTTTTACACACTCAAGAAAAATGCTAAGTGTAAAATCTTCCAAAGCCAAAGTTCAGAAGAAGCTGCTGCGGAAGCTTTACACTTAACTTGGAAAATATTCTAAGTGTAAAGTCTTCCGAAGCCAAAGACTCAACTCTTTCGAAGGTAAAAGATGAAGTCTTCTGAAGCTCTCAAGACAAAGTCTTCCGAAGCTATTCAAAGACAAGACTGATTTTCTTCTGAAGAGAGAGAAAAGATACCTTTTCCATCAACTTTATCATAAAGTAACCTACTTTCCGCTGCATGCTCTGGTAGTTCACCTGCTATCACTAGTTGGTGAAACTTCCATACTTTATGATAAAGTAGATAAGGTCTTCGCCTGCAAGTTTCTGTTTTTGTTCCTTCTTGGCTTTTTGTAATAGGAAAGTCAGTGAGCTATGGCATGTCATAATCACTAGTCAAAAGGCAATCTACCTTTTGACTTTAGGCTGATCTTGTTGTCTAGATTAGTCACTTCTAACTGTCTTTTTGCATATTGATGGTTGTAGGATGTAGTATAAGTAGTCTCCGGTTCTAGTATTCTAAAAGATACTCATACAACACTTGTAATAGAAATAGAGAAGCAATATACAACTTCCTTGAAAACTTTATCTTGTGTTCTTGTTCTTGTTTTACTTGTGTTTGTCTTGTATCTTCAGAGGTTCACAGTTCCCTATTTGAATTGTTAAGTGATCTTAAGATCCTCCTAAGTGTTTAACTAAGTGCAAGCTTAAGTACCTTTAACGGTCCTGCATTTGGTATCAGAGCATTCCAGGCTCTTGATTGTAAGATCTCACCATCTTCAAATCCTCTTAGTTACACACATCACTTAACTCTTCAAATGGAAGCTATCTCCAAAGCTGATATGGAAACTGGAACTATGACAAAGTCCCCACTGATCAATCCTCAGGATTTTGACACTTGGTGTCAAAGAATGGAAGGCTTTATCAAGTCTCAAGATTCCAGGATGTGGGAGTATTGTAATGGCCCTCATGTACCATGCACCTCTTCAGCTGCTGCTGGTGGTGGCATGATACCAAAGGAGAGGGCTGACTTTTCTGATGAAGACTGGAAAAGAATTGACATTGATCAGAAAGCCATGACGCCCTCCAACTGCTCTTCCAAACTCCATCTAAAGAGGTTTCAAGAAGTGCAAGACCGCTAAACAACTATGGGATGCACTGAAACTGATGTATGAGGGTTCAAATGAAGCCAAAGAGAACAAGAAGGATCTTCTGAAGCAGCAGTTTGAAAATTTCACATTCAAGACAGGTGAAACCATGACTCAACAATACTTCAGGTGTGTTGAGATTGTGGATACTCTGGCTGATGTTGGGGTAACTATTGAGAACAGGGATATTGTTAGGAAGTTCATGTCCTCTTCCCAGACAATAGACACACTACTTTGTGGTCATTAAGAGGACTGAAAACCTCAAGACCCTTACTCTCACTGAGTTGTATGGGATACTCAGTGGATACCAGATGAAGATGAACATGCAAAATTCATCTGGTAACTCCAAGACTCACCAGAGTTCAGCCCTTCATGTGGTTTGAAAGGGATAGCAGAGAACCACAGCATCATCTCATCTGCTACCTGAAACCTCACAAAAGGGTCCTTTCATCACCTTCCAGAGACACCCAGAGAGAGCTACATCCAAGGAAGTCCCTTCCAAGAGAAGTTCTTCTAAGCTTTTATCTCCACTGATGAATGTTCAGGAAACTTTCTTTTCAGTCTTGAAGACCTGGACTGTATCCATCCAGATGATCTGGAGTACATGGAGATAGTCCAGCAAATGGCTCTTCTCACTCACAGAGCCCAGAAGTTCTACAAGAGGATTGGGGGAGAAGGTTTCCTAGCAATGCTGCCAGTGGCAAGTTTGGGCTAGACAAGAGCAAAGTCAAGTGTTAAAACTGTAACCAGATAGGACACTTTGCTAGAGAATGCAAGGAACCTAAGTCAAATGGTGGCCAAGCTTCATCCAGGCCAAACTACACTAAAGGAGGGCACCAGAATGAGAAGCCAAGACAGCAAGCTGCAGTTGCTGTTGAAGAAGGAGGCTTTGTGAATTGCATCTCCAAACCAAGAACTCATGGTTGATCATGATGACGCAAGGTACTTAAACATCTTTGCTCTCCTGAATGTATTGCTAAAGTAAATAGATATAGGTCCTACAACTTGGAAATGAGATCTGACATTGAGTCTTTAAATATTTTTAAAACTGATTTTAAAGAGTTGAAAATGACTATAAACTTAAGATAGAAGATCTAGAGAAAACAGTTTCAACTCTTAAACATGAGCAAACAAACTACAGGACTTAAATTAAGGATCTCATTACCAAGTTGACTGAATGCCAGGCTGAGTTGTGATCAGCAAAGCCAGGGCAGAAAATTTCTCTTGAAGAAGAGACCTTCAAGAACATGATATCCTCATCTCTGCATGCAAAAGTGTGTTTCAGAATAAGCAGGGACTGGGATCTAGTGAGATAGCTCCTCCACACACTACTATCAGTCAGATCTCCTAGGTGTGGAACTGGTCAAGATGAGCTGCCATCCATAGACCCAGTGATGAAGAGGATGAAGAGGAGAAGGTGAGGGATATACTCTGAGATGAGTGAAGAGAGTCAATCCAAAAAGGGTCACCATTCTCCTAAGGAGGAAAAAGAAGCTGGTTTGAGCAAAACCAAGAGAAAGAACTTGATCAGAAGAGCAAAGAGAAGATCCAGAAAAGCTCAAGAGATCAAGAACACCTTTGATCTAAAACATAACAAGTATTTATCTCTGCAGGGTTCAAGATGATGAAAGCTGAAGATCCTATCAAGAGATTCTAGTACCAAGAATTCTACTTCAGCTTCAACTCACTCCAGCAACAACAAGAAGATGATCAGCTATGTGTCACTGCTGCATAGCCTGAACCATCCATTTCAAGAGCAAGCTTCACCCTAAGAAGCCTGCTGCATCATCTCTAAAAGGTGGAGAAAGAAAAGGAAAGTGTTCAGCTCAGTCTTCTTTGGGAAGAAGACTCTCAGAGGAAAGATTTGGATTGTGTTATGTGTGGTAGTACTCCACATATGGCTAAGGATTGTCAATACAATCCCAAGAGTACTATCCACATGATTAAGAAGAAAACTTCTGAGAAGAAGAAGAAACAAACAGCTTTGGAAGGAAAATCTGTTTCCTTCGGAAGCTCCAAAAGAAGAAGAAGGCAAGTATGAAATGCTTTCGGAAGAAAAGTTGGTCTCGAAAGAAAGGAATGCTTCCGAAGCACTGAAGCTTGCTGCATTGAAAGCAAGATCTTCCGAAGGATCCATCTCCAAGGTTCCGAAGCTACAAAAGCTTCCGAAGTATTGAAGGTCAAGCCCAATCTTCCAAAGATGGTGTGGAAGTGAAGGAAGACTTGAGACTGAAAGCTCCTCTTCAGCAACAGCAATGATCTCAAAGCCTGAACATAGGATCATTACTATTTCATTGCCTTATTTGAATTTTATAAGCCAAGACCAATAAGGCTTGGGTTTCCAAATGTAACTAAATCACTTTTTTGTGCAGGGACAGCCAAAGGCAAACAGAAATGTGTGGATCATGATAGTGGCTGCTCCAGCACATGACAGGCAATGAGTCCCTACTCAAAAATTGAAGAATTGATGGTGGACAGTTGCTTTTGGAGGAGATGTAGGAGGTTACATCACTGGTAGGGGCATGGTCTCAAATGGTAAGCTTAGCATTGAGAAGGTAAACTTGTCAAGGAGCTGGATACAATCTTTTGAGTGTGTTCAATTTTGTGACCAAAAACATCACATGCTCTTTACTGAGCATGAGTGCATTGTTCTCAAGCCCGGGGTTGACATTCCTCAAGAAATCAGATGATGGACACTTTGTTGGTACTCTTCTCAAGCTAAGCTTATAGAGTATACAATCTCAGAACTAGAATCATTGAGGAGTCAGCCAATGTGACTTTCAATGAACACACACCCTGTGTAAAAGGTTCTAGTCCGGATTGGCTGTTTGATCTTGACTTAGTTACCAACTATTTTAACAAATCTTGTGAGAATGTTTCAGGATCTACAGATAACAGGTCAACAGAATATCCTGATCCAAGATTTGAGCTGAGAAGACCAAACAAGAAGACTACTTTGGCTCTAGTGGTGACTAACCCTGCACTTGAAGCTCTCATCAGCACTAGCATGAGAAATACTGCTGATTCAAAATGAATTGCTTTCAAATTCCAGCTCAGATGCTCAGAATTTAGGAGAAGGAACTTCAAATGCAGGAGGAGGAACTGGAGGTGGTGACAGTGATCAAGAATTTCTTGATACTGATAACCACGCCATTGAAGACAAACATGAATGATGTCACACACTCATGGATCAAGTTTCTCTGATAAGTGTGCTGATGTGGTGGGAGACACCTTATTACCAGATCAGAAATTCTCAAATTTAGATCTGTCTAACCAACTTGCTGTGATCCCTCAACTTCAGATCCACAAGTCACATCCCACCACAAACATCATTGGAAATATTGACTCAGGGGTAAGAACAAGAGGACAAGCTCATGATAGCCATGTTTTTCTACATTCTTGTTTCTTATCCCAGATAGAGCCGAAGAAGGTTGATGAGGCTTTAAAGGTGGAAGTTGGATTGAAGCTATGCTATGAGTTGCTTCATATCAGAAGACAGAAGGTATGGAACTTATGCCCTCTTCCTCAAGGGAATTCTGTCATAGGTACCAAATGGGTATTCAGAAACAAGAAAGATGACAGAGGGATCATCATCAAGAACAAGGCTAGACTGGTTGTCCAAGGATACACTAAAAAAGAAGGGATTGATTACACTGATGTCTTTGCTCCAGTTGCAAGACTTGAAGCTGTAAGAATATTTCTGGCTTATGCTGCATCCAAGATTTCAAGGTCTACCAGCTTGATGTGAAGTGTGCCTTCTCTATGGGGTGATTGATGAAGAAGTTTATATTAAACAACCACCTGGCTTTACAACCCAGATCATCCTGATTATGTTGCAAGCTTGATAAAGCCCTTTATGGACTGCATCAAGCTCCAAGAAAGTGGTTATGAGACACTATCACATATCTCTGTCTACATGGATACAAAAGAGGTACTATTGATGGGACTCTCTTCATCAAAGAAATAGGACATTGCTAGTTCAGATTATATAGATGACATCATCTTTGGTTCAACTAATCCAAAGCTCTGCAAATGAGTGCCATGGGAGAACTCAATTTCTTTCTAGGAATTCAAGTAAAGCAGGTTGAAGATGGCATCTTCATCAGTCAGTCAAAGTATGTACAGGACATACTTACAAGATTCAAGATGACTGACTGTAAGGTTGCAAGATAACCATAGCCAGAAACCACTCCCTTGGTCCTGATCTTGAGGGGGAGTGTGTTGATGAACACTCTACAGGGCTATGATTGGGTCACTTATGTATCTTAATGCTAGCATGCCTGATATCTGTTTGCCACATGCATATGTGCAAGATATCAAGCCAACCCTAAGATGTCACACCTAATCACTGGATCCTTAGATATCTCAAAGGTGCTCCAAATCGGCCTTTGGTATCCAAAGAATTAGACTTTAATCTGTATACCTATACAGATATAGTGATTATGGTGGCTGCAAAACATGACTGCAAAGTCCACATCTGGGGGGTGTCAGTTCCTGGATGGAAGGATAGTCTCTTGGCAATGCAAGAAGCAATCCTGTGTGTCTACATCAACTGCTGAAGCTGATACATTGCTGCTGCCAGCTGCTGTGTCAAGTGCTTTGGATTCAGAATCAGATGCTAGACTATGGGTTCAATGTCAAAGAGACCCATCCATATAGACAATAACAGTGCTATCTCTATTACAAAGAATCCTGTGCAGCACTCAAGGACCAAACACATCAACATCAGGTGTCATTTGATTAGGGATAATTTTGAAAAGGGATTGATAAAACAAATCAAAGTTAACACAATGAACAATATGTGATCTGTTCACAAAACCTTTGATGAACAGAGGTTTAAATATCTTGTATCAGCTATTGGGATGATTAACTTTGAATAGATTTTTTCTTAAATAACTTAATCAACATTATTTCTTAAAACTGTGTGTCCTAGGTTGTCTATTAGATCACTTCATAAGCCCAGTTCTCTTTGGAAGAAAAATGAAACTTTTAAATGATATCTCTTAGAATGATGAAAATTTACCTTCGAAAGAAGCAAAAGTTGCCTTCGGAAGAAATTTATGTCTAAATCGTTTAAACAGCTTATCTGAGATTTACCTTCGGAAAGAAATTCTTGAAGTATCTTCCGAAGCTTAAATTTTGGTATAAGTACTTAAATGCATTTTAGGAACAAATTTCTTCCGAAAGCAATTTAGTCTTGGAAGACTCATTTATTCTTCTGAGCCAAAATTTTCAAAACTCTTTGAAATATCTTTCGAAGCAAAATTGCTTTCGAAAGCTTTGATTGCAAGCTTCCGAAACCAAAATTGCCTTCGAAAGTTTTTACTACTTCAAGAAAACTAACTTTTTGGGTGCCATTTTTAGAAGTAGGACCCACTTTGGATTTAAGTTTATCTTTTTGTCATAACTTTGTCTCAAATCCAGAGTATATCTTTCCAATGGTTCTATTTCATCTCACTTCCTCATTGTTCCTTAACCTAAAATTACCCCCAAATTTCATTCTTCTTCTGTCCTTCACTACAAAGCTTCTTCAAATGGCCAATCTTGATCGTCGTAAAGACCCTGATTTCACCATGCACCTACACAGGCAACACAATCAAGTTGCCCTGTTAAAATCTAAAATTTCAGAAAAAAAGAGAAGAAAGTAAAGGAGCAAAACAGGGTGTTATTTCGAAAGCAAGGGGTTAAAAGTGTACAAGGGCCAACTAACCACTATAGGGTTTAAAAAGAAGTATGGCTTCCCATAACCTGTCTTTTCTCCTGCATTACTTTCGGTTAGTGAGAGAAAAGAGCTCTCATTAGGTTTTAGTGTGAGAGAAAGTGGAAGAAATCTTCAAAGGTAAGATTTTAAGTGTTTTTTCTTCCCGGTTTCTATTGGGTTTGAGCTTCTGGACTAAGTCCATGTTTTTAGCGCTCGTTTTCGTGTGTTTTAGGTGCTAGAACTCCAGGCTTATTCTCGGGTTGTGAAGTTTGCTCGAAAGCTATTAAGTTGAGTTCTAGATCCCCCTCTTCTTGTTTTCTACTTGCTAGGGTGTATGCATACTAAAAAGATGTTTCTTACCACAAACTATGATTTCCCATGAAAAAGTATGACTGTTTATGAAGTTGAATGTATTACAAGATTGCTATGATGTTGAATGGATGTTTATATATTTTAAGTGTATAACTAGTAGATCCACGCTAATGGTACATTTAGAAATGATATATGAGGCTAGAAATTGCAAAGTTGCATTGCAGGTTGGTTTGAACATCCGCATTTGTTGAGTGTTCAACCGCATTGGTTGAATGTGCCCTCGCATGCCTTTTGTTCATCTGCAGATGATTTGTTCATCCGTATTGTATGTGTTCATCCACATTTGCATTTTTTCATCCATATTTATTGGACTTCATCCGCATTTGTTGGACTTCATCCGTATTTGTTGGAGTTCATCCGCATTTGCTGAACATTTAACCGCATTGGTTTTATGTTCAATAGCTAAGTCTTTTGTTCATCCGTAGAGTTTTGTTCATCCGTAGATGTTTTGTTCATCCGTAGATATTTGTTCAGCCGCAGATGTTTTGTTCCTTCGCAGATGTTTTGTTCATCCGCAGATGTTTTGTTCATCCGCAGATGTTTTGTTCATCCGTAAATGTTTGTTCATCCGCAGAGGTTTTCGTTCATCCTCAAATGTTTGTTAATCCGCAGAGGTTTATTCATCCACATTTGCTCATCTTATTTCATTGGGGACTTAGATTTTTAAAATCTTAGGAGGCAGAATGTAGTGTTAAGTTCTAGAATGTTTTGGGGGTTTATGCCGTTGATTTGTTATGATTGTGGGCTGTGGTTGATGTTCTATAGTACATATTATTATGTGACTTTATATGGTGTGTTAAACTCTTGTACGTAAAGTATTATCTTAATAAAAGAGGAATACGAAGTTAATGAAGTGGAACGTAATGAATGAAGAAGGAAAGTCTTGCAAGTGAAATGATGGAGGTTACAAACTCAACGAGGTAGTTGTTTGCTCAACTATGCTGGTTTAGCTAACTCTTGATAATGCGCATAAAAGGGTCTAATCCTTGAGATTGACCACCAAATGTGAAGGCATCCTTGCGCTTACCCCGGTACTGTGTCGGCTTTTGCGAACGTGGGGGTTTATTATAAACTTCGGCATAGTACCGCCTTTTGCATGACGTGAGGGTATATAGCATAGGCAGGATCCAGATAAAAGTGAAAGATGTTAATGAATGAAGTACGAAAATGAACGATGATGAATGATGACGAATGATGATGAAAGATAATAAATAGTTATTATCAAGATGT